>ML786990.1:9402-34556 GCA_009831015.1 Picea engelmannii | reverse complement strand
CCGCCATTGAGGGTTTCTTGGGTGTGCGAGAGCGATTTTCCTCAAGAGAGACAAGCTCGAGACCCAACTTGATATACTCGGACCTCGTCGGGGACATGCACTGAAAAACGATCAAGAGCAGCCTGCTCTGATACCACTGATCCAGATTATTTTCATCACGAAATGAGAGCGGAGATATAACATAGAAATATTCAGAGATATTGCAAGAGATACAACAATATAACAGAGATATAGCGGAAATATAAAAATAGTCACAGATATACAGTAATACACGATTTCTATTAATGAAATAAATGTACTAAGCCTGTAAAAGTACAGAGTGAAAGACTCGCTAGAATGGTGGTAGCTTATCTCTGAGAAGAGATGTGACGGCTACTCGCATCCGTGAGAAGATGATTACAATGAGGCTCGGAAGGCCCTTTTTACAATAGACGAGAATGCCAAAATTCCTAGACATCCAAAAACCTAACCCTAGGAGATGAAGCGCCAAAAGTCATGTGGGCCCCGTTTGGGTAAGTGAGTACATCAACTTCCCGGGGTCGTAACTTTTGCATACGATCTCCGTTTTAGGCGTCTGATAGCTCGTTGGAAAGGTATTGTCGAGGAGATTCATTTTGGGGGATCAATTATGCCTTTGACTATCATTGAGAACCTCTATCTCGAAAAACCTTCATTTGGACCCTCAAAATGGCCCCGGAAGTTAAAACCTGCTAAAAATAGTAAATTGCCAAAATGGCCAAAAAACTGTTTTGAACCATTTGGAAAAGGTGGGTGGCCACCAATATCCACCTGGATCAAATAGACAGAATCAAACTTCCTTCTAGTTATGAACTTTATGTTGGAGATAATGCTTATCTTAGAAATTGGTTTAGATTTGTTAGGGTTAGTTGAAGTCTGTTGAGAGATTATCTCAACAGTTATGTCCAAATATGGAATAAGTTGGATCTCACAACAAAATTGTAAATGCATTTATATTGTGCAAATGCGTAATGAAAAATATATTTTGCATGCATCTTGTTTTCCATTTTGTTATCAGAGCGGGTTGTCGCTCTGGGTAACTCCCTCACGGGAGGCCTGGGTGTGTGTGAGAGTAATATAGCTTCTATCTAATTTTTTGTGTGTATGTATTATTATTAGTCATTGCATGGAAGTATAGAGAGCCACCATTGGGGAATTTGTTTAGTGTATAAATTAATTTGCAGAGCGATCTGGAGCAGCGACCTACGTGGAGATCTGAATTGTAGCCATGCATGTGACTTGTGCGTGGAGAAGTTCATTGTACTCTGCAGATCCTGTACGGACATGTGAAAGATCCCAGAATCTGCTTGGAGGAGCCTCCGAGCCCAACCAAGGAGCCATCATTTGCTAGCTGCCAAATCTCCAAGACTCTGTGCAAAGGAACATTGTGGCTTGTGTTAGTGTGTGCAGAATGTGGAGGGAAATTATCAAGGAGATTGTGTAAATTGCCACTATTGTCTGGAGTGCTCAGATTTTTATTTGTACTTGGGTTTGATTTCAACGATTTGTTAAAATGGAAAATTTCTTCTCACTACTCGAAAATTCAGAAAGGTTACAAGCATTGATTATATCATCTCATTTGACGCGGAGGATATGTCAAGGGGAAGTAATACTTATGTGGGAAAGTTGAGATCAAATTTCCTTGGAACCAAGTTCTGAGCTAATTGTTAATCGGTGCTCTCCAGAGGGGCTATGTGATGGAGTTTGTTGTTGTGTCCTGTGGAAATTGGGTGAATTTTATCTATTCTGCATCGTACCATTGGTGTGCAAGTGTATGGTGAAAGAAGTGGCAAGCTTGTGATTTTGATTGTTTACAAGTATATTGTATTTATTATTTTTGTTTGTAAAAATTGCACTATGAAGAACCAATTATTTGAACAGAGTAACATTTAAATTAGTGTTTCTCGACGTTCTTCAGTGCCAAGAGATCACAACATTGGTTTGAGTATGTTTATAAGTCTGTTATATGTTGATGGGTCGTGTTGTGCTTCGGGCTTCAAGAGCATCAGTTAGAGGTTACTTTTTATGCGATCTTTGTAGGTCAAGTTGTTTGATCAACTTTTGAACACATTCAGTATCCAAACCACCTTCCTAGCAACTCACAGTTAGTCGAAAGCGAAATATCTGACAGATGGTGGTAGGTCCATTGAGTGGTTTATTACAACTTTTATCCCGGAAACCCCGATGAGCCGAGTCTGTCAATATTGTTGATCTTGCAAGTTCGTCAACAATGGTTAGAGGAAATTATGTTTTAAATGGAGGTCAGGTGGTAGCTCAAAGTTATGTGATGAAGAAAGAGTGGTGTCTACAAGATTCCATAATGGATGTGAGTGTTGAGGAAGACCAGTCAGACAATGTGACTAATATAACTAATATAAATGTAATTTGTGATAGTAAGTTTTGTAGGCTAAGCATTAAGGCGACGTGTTGAAGATAATTCTTAGCTTAGAAATTGATTTAGATTTGTTAGGATTACTTAAAATCTCTTGAACAATTATCTCAACAACTTTATCCAAATATGAAATAAGTTGGATCTCACAACAAGATTGTAAATGTATTTATATTGTGTAAATACTTAATGAAAAATAGATTTTTTTTTGTGCATCTTGTTTTCCATTTCTTTCAACTTCACTGAGCAAACATTCATAACATATGGCTTCCAATAATATTACTAAGGTGTGTGTTGTAATATATTAGTGCAATAAATAAATATTTTAAATAACACAATGCACCATAACCCTCATGCACACGTATGTTTATGAAGAATTCGGTGTCAAGAACAAAATGTTGCTCCACCAAAAATACTTATAATGCTTCATTGGTAGTTGGAAGGCATATTGATCCATACTGTACATAGTTTTAAAGGCTATATGGTGTCCAGCGAGTCATGTTCTAGTGTGCCAAATTTAACGTATATGACAGGGAGGTCATACCTTTGCAAAAAAATCTTCTCCATCCCCCGGTCACCCAAAAACATGAGGGCAGTTGTTCCATTCCCATGCCTTCTGATCCTCAGACCCGTCAACACCCCATATGCCTTCACACCGTCAAGGCCTCTCAAACAGCCACAGAGCCATCAAAAATCCATACAAACTTCAAAGTTTGCTCAAAAATTCTCCGTATAAGGAACCTTCCGATCGTTCCCTCTCTTGACAGCCGAGGGTTTAGTTAGAATACATGGATAGTCGCGAGTCGAGTGAGACAGCCTGTTTGAAAAAGGTCGGTCGCTCGGTCCCAAACGCAGGGGTGAGAGGACGAGGGAGGCGTAGGGCATGGGAGATGTAGCGAATGGAGAAGAATTATGTTAGATTGCAGAAGAATATCTCAAAAGAGATCGAGCACGACTGGAAGACGGGTGGCAATAGAAATTAGCGCTTCACTTAAGGTTTTGGTAGCGTGCTACATGAGTTAGCGGCACACTAGGGGAAATGAAACGCCACCAGAAATAATTAATAGAGTTATACCAGGCTGTGATACCACTCTCACACTAGGAGTGGGCACAAAAGTAACTCCACATTTTGATGTGTTTGCATTAGCTTGTAGGATAATAAATACATAGAATAGTGAGACCCTTCATGTCACCTACTATTCTTCATATTTACAACTTATGTTACAAGTAACGTAATCCCAGAGATTATGTGTCTAACTGTTAGAAATAAATCCAAGTTTTACGCGAACAATCATCAATAAAAATGATATAATAAATACAACCATTCATAGACGATGCAGTCATGGGCCCACAAAGATCAGAATGAATTAAATCCAAAATTCCATTTGATTTCTTATTACTGAGAGGATAGAGTTTCTTTGTATTCTTACCAAGTGAACAACATTTACAAACACTATCATGCTCAAAAGAAAATACTGGCATACCTGTCACCATCTTTTGCAAACCTGGAAGAGCGTTGTAGTTGAGGTGTCCAAGTCTTCTGTGTCAAAGCTCACAGGGATTTATCGTCTCGTGAACTAGAGCTTGAACAACCTGACCTAAAATCTTATAAAGTCCACTCTCACGAGTTCCAATATTTATAGCAGTACTTAAATATTCATTTGAGGACCATAAGAGGTCTTCCCTTTGGAGAAAGCTACTGAGTAACCCTTACTTTCTAAAACTGGAACAGAGATTAAATTTTTCTTTAGACCAGGTACATAAAGAATTTCATCAATGTGAAAGATATTACCTGAGTGAAAATGGAAAGAGGTAGTTCCAAAACCTTTTATGTCATAGGTGCCATCATCACCTAGTTCTACCTTTGCCTTGAATTTCTTGTCTTGATAGTTTGCAAGGTTTTGTTTGAAGCCTGTCATGTGTCTGGAAGCACCGTTGTCTATTAGCCAAATCTCTTCTGACTTGTTGATAGTGTCGGAAAGAGCTGAGATAAGATAATATTATTTTTGTTGTTCTTTCTCTTTGGTGGCAGCCTTGGTTTGTCTTCTTTGAGGCTCCTCTAGAGGTTTAGCCTCTTCAGTGGCAACTGAGGCTTGGAATCTTCCTCTTCTTTTCTGTTGAGAATGAGGACTCATGCAATCTCTTGCATAATGTCCTAGCTTATTGCAGTTAAAACATTTAACTTTAGATAAATGATGATTGAGATGAGATAGTTTACCTTGGGGTTTCTTACCTTTGCCTTTTGATTTAGGGAACTTCTTCCATTTCTTGGTCTTTGTTGCAAGGGCGGGATCTTTTAGAATTGAATAATCATTTTTGTTGTTTAGTCTTCATTCTTCTTCTAATCAATCATGCCACAATCTTTCGAAATTAGGTTGGGATTCTCTTCCATTCACAGATGCAAGAAAACTCCCCAAGCATCAGGAAGTCCATCATCATCATCATCTACAGGAACTCCTATTGCAATAAGTTGATCTTTGGTTTGAGCAATTTTGGAGAAGAAGGTAGCAATTGTATCATCCTTTCTCATTTTCAAAGTACGTAATTGTTTATTCAAAATTCTTTTCTAAATTGGTGCCTTCTTTTCATAGAGGTTTGCCAAGGCATCAAAGCAATCTTTGGCAATCCTTAGATGACCAATGATGGGCATCATGTTGTCCTTGATAGAATCAAAAATGATTCTTTTAGCCTTAATTTGTTTCCTTTTGTATGTTGCCCTGGCTGTGTTTGAGGTGGATTCTTCAATCTCCCTAGAGATCAACTCCTCTAGATCATTCTCTTCAAGAATGTTCATTATTCTGTATTTCCAAGCATTAAAGTTTGCAGCCCCTACAAGTCTATCTTCAGCTTTAACTGATGAGGAAGCCATGCTTAGATATGATTTAGTTTAGATGGTTGATCTCTGCAAAACAACCCTAACAAAGTGGATCTATGTAGGCTCAAGATTATATCCTTGATCTCTCTTCACACCCTAAGCTTTGATACCATGAAGAATCAAGTGGTGGAGGCTCAAGATTATATCCGAGTTTTCAGAACAGATAACGGTAAAGAATTTGACTCCTTCAAATATGACGAACTATGTCGGGCTTCTGGAATTAAGAGGGAGTTAATTGTGCCATACAACCCTCAGCAAAATGGGGTTGCTGAAAGAAAGTCGAACTATCTGTGAAGCAACCAGGGCCATGATGTATGACCAAAAATTACCTTTATCTCTCTGGGTCGAGGCTGTCAGTACTGCAGTCTACATTCATAATCGATGTCCACACAAAGCCCTTGAAACGTAAACTGCTGAAGAATTTTTCATTAGAATCAAACCCTCAAATGATCACTTGAGAATCTTTGGCAGTCCAGTCTATATACACATTCCAAAAGAGAAGAGGACTAAACTAGAGCCCTCTAGAAAGAAAGGAACTTTTGTGGGATACAGTGAAACCTCAAAAGCTTACAGGATTTATATTCCAGGTCAAAAGTTCATCGAAGTAAGCAGAGATGTGACTTTTCATAAAGAAACAACTTTTCGTCGGGCCAGAGAACTTCCATGTGATTCAGAGGAGCAGGAAGCTCCACCACTTGATTCTTCAGATTCTCCTCTTCTAGATGAGCAGAGGGAGGAAACCCCAGAACTTCCAGTGGATCATTCAAGGGATGCTATTGAGTTTCCAATAGAGATTCCTCCTATTAAAAGGAAACCAGCCTGGTGTCGAGAAATATTAAAAGAAACAGAAAAGCATTCAGCTCCTAAGGGCACCTTCAGAGAAAGCAAGAAACCAGATAAGTACTCCGGTCTCATAGCTAATTTAAATACTATGATTGATTCAGAACCTTCTACATTTGTAGAAGCCTCCAAACATCAAGTATGGAAAGATGCTATGAATGAAGAATGTGATTCTATTCTAAAGAATGATGTATGGACCATAGTTCCTAGACCTCATGGAAAATCAGTAGTAACTTCAAAATGGTTTTATAAGATAAAGCATGCAACAGATGGCAGTATTGAGAAATACAAGGCGAGATTTGTGGCTCGTGGTTTCTCTCAGAAAGAAGGAATTGACTATGACGAGATTTTTGCTCTAGTTGCCAAGTACACTTCAATCATGATTATTATCTCTCTTGCAACATTTTTTGGTTGGAAACTTCATCAAATGGACATTAAGACTATTTTTCTTAACGATGAAGTTGAGCAAGAAGTATATATCGAGCAACCTGAAGGTTTCATGATACATGATAAAAGATCTCATGTGTGCAAACTCAAGAAAGCCCTGTACGGGTTGAAGCAAGCTCTGAGAGCTTGGTACGGTAGAATAGACAGTTTTCTACAAAGTCTTGGATTCACCAAGAGCATAGCAGATCCAAATATTTATATAAAGATTGTTCAAAATCATCCAGTTATCCTAGTCTTATACGTGGATGATATGTTCCTCACTAGAGAGGAAAACTTGATAGCTCAGACTAAGAGGGAGCTTTCTACAGAGTTTGAAATGAAATACTTGGGGCTCATGCATTATTTCTTAGGCTTGGAGGTATGGCAGAAACCAGGTGAGATCTTTCTTTCACAAAGTAAATATGCAGTTGATGTTCTCCGCAGATTTGGCATGTTGGACTGCAAGTCCATGACTACTCCAATGATCTCTAATCTAAAGAAACTACAAGATCATGTCACAAGTTTGAACCCAGAAGACCCCACCTTATATCGGCATATCATTGGGTCTTTGATGTATCTCGTACATACGAGACTAGACATTTGTTATGTGGTAAATGCTCTCAGTCAGTTCATGTGTGAACCGAAGCATATACATATGGTTGTTGTGAAGCATATTATGAGATATGTTCAGGGAACTATAGCTTATGGTCTCAAATACACCTCCAGTGGAGGTGAAATGCTCCATGGTTTTATAGATTCAGATTGGATGGGCAGTACAGTGGATCGGAAGAGCACTTCCGAATATTGCTTCAGTTTGGGTTCGGAAATGATTTCCTGGTCCAGCAAGAAATAGGGCTCCATAGCCCAAAGCACTGTAGAAGCAGAATACATTGCTGCAAGTGATGCCAGCAAAGAAGCAGTGTGGCTTAGGAAGCTACTTTCAAACTTATTCAGTTCAGAGCTTGAACCCATAGTCATTCACTGTGACAATCAAAGTTGTATAAAGCTCACCGAGAATCCAGTGTTTCACAATAGATCGAAACACATTGAGATGAGATATCACTATGTCTGGGACATGGTTCAGAAGAACGTTCTCAGCATTCAGTATGTTCTTACGGCGGATATTTTACCAAGCCACTGTCCCTGACAAAGTTTGTATACTTTCGTGACAATCTTGGTGTAGCTGAGAATGTCTCTCTTGCTGAGAGGGAGTGTTGAATTTAAAGTAGCTGCAAGAGCCATTCTCCGGGAGGATGGCAAAGACCCTAGTCAAGATCTAGGGCCCCCAGTGCACCCTTGGGGTTCTTGGTCTGGGACCAAACAGTCAGTGCCATGGAAAAATACCCTTGTAAGGGCCCCCAGTAGATGGTTGGGGTTCTTGGTTTAGGACGAAGCAGTAAATACCCCTGAGAGGGCTCCCAGTATATGAATGGGATTCATAGTCTGGGACCAAGTAGTTAAAGTCCCTAGATATGTCTAGGGCCCCTGGAAATGTTCCAGGGTACCCATGCCTGGGGCATGGGTTGATCATTGGTCTTGTACCTTGGTGGATAAGACCCCAGAGATATTATGATGCCACCTGGTCTTTAATCAGGTGCTTGTTGGTATATGTCCCTCTTTGAAGGAAGGCATGACCACATGAGGGATGTATCCCATATGCAATGATGATAAAATGAAAAAGGTCACTTTGAGAATGAATGGACAAGTATTGTCACCCAGTCACCCTTGCCAAACCTTCTTCACCCTTGTTTGTATTTACTTGGGATTTTGATTTTGCTTTAGGGGTTATTGTAAAAATATTAATTAAATGTTTTAATTATAACATGTTTAATTAATTATATTAATTAAACTTGTTATTTTTAAATTGTTATTTTAATTATTATTTTTATTAACCTAAACTAACCTAAAAGTATAAATAGAGTCCTACCTCTATCTCTACCATATAATTTTGGTGTGATCTTTCAAGTGGGCGGATCTCCTCCTTGAAGTTGCGGCCTTCTCTGCAACATTTCAGTTCAAGCCTTGGTTGACAAGTCCATGTGTTGTTGGTGTCTTGAAGGTCCTCCCTTGTTGTTTCTCTAGGTCAAGGGTTGTTGAGTTGAGTTATACCTTGCATGTTGTTGCAAGGTTTTTAAAGGTGTTGTTTTCACTCCTAGTGCAGACCTGTTGAGCCGTGATCTCTCCAGCTTAGTTCCGTCCCCTTTCTCCTTGAGTCGTGACTCTCTCAGCTCTGATCTGAACCGTACTCTTTGAGTCGCGGCCCCTGCCTGTAACCTTGCTCTTGTGTGGGGGATTGGATCCCTGGATTTTCTGTGTGTGTGAGGGTTTGGGTCCCTGGATTTTTTCTGTGTATGTGAGGGTTTAACCACAGAGTTTTTGTGTGAGGGTTTGGGTCCCTGAAATTTTCTGTGTGTGTGAGGGTTTGACCATAAAGAATTTTGTGTGGTGTTTATGTGGTTTCTCCTCCTTGGTGGCAAGTAAATCTATTCTCTCTTGGCAAGAGATCTAACCTATATGGTAGATCTATGATCCTAAATTTTTTCTGAGCATAATTACAAGTGGCATTACTTCTCTTATGTGTGGACGTGACTCCTTCAGAGGTAAGACTACAAGGCAAGGTAAGTAACATGTTCAGTCTATTATTTCTCTGTTTTAAAGCTTGTTTATGTGATAGATTGTTCATTGCTTAGATCTATATCAGATATGAATATTAGATTTGGTTTTGAGTTTTTGATCTATATCAATTTTCCTAGTTAGATCTGTTAGTTCTTGTATGATCTACATCAGATCCTTTGATTAAATCTGTCATCGAATTAACTAGGTCTTCTTATTGCTTAGATATGACTTTCCACTTTCTAGATTTGATTTTTATGATTTAGATTTGTTTGTCATTTACTTAGATCTGCCTGTTTAGACCTTGGAGAAACTACTGTTCAGATCTGTAATCTATTTAGAAAGGGTTTATCTTAGAACTGCCTATGTTCAGAATGAAATTCTAAACACTTATATATTTGTTTTAAAGTCTAGATTTATTTCAGATCTTTATTGTTCTCACTAAGATTTTTAAAAGACAGTAACTTCTCTGCTTTATTTCTCTATTTCTAACACCAACAACATGTATAAAGATGAAGTTCATGTACATAACATAGCCTTATCACAAGGATAGAATAAATTTCTAGTTCTCCAAAACCCTATTTAAGGAAAACAATGAAAACCCTAACTCACACTAAGAATCTCCAACAAGCATGGATCACACAAGCATGTCCTCCAAGACAATATGTCTCTTCTTCTTCATTTCATCAAGAACAAGCTAGGGTTTCATCTCAAAACCCTAATATCCAAGTCGCCAAGGGTTGAAACCCTAACCCTAGTATTCAAGAAGCTCACTCCTCTTGGTCACATTTTTAACACAAGATGAATAACAATGAATGAATGTGAAAATACTCTCTCTTTCCTCTATATATATGAGAGGTAAGGGAGGCCAACAATACAT
This sequence comes from Picea engelmannii, assembly GCA_009831015.1. Taxonomy (NCBI): domain Eukaryota; kingdom Viridiplantae; phylum Streptophyta; class Pinopsida; order Pinales; family Pinaceae; genus Picea; species Picea engelmannii. Next base: position 24,515 of record ML786990.1, on the reverse strand, counting down.
GTGGACCTATTCCCTTACAAGCAACCTACAAAGTAGGCTCACACGTGTCGAGCACTACACTCCAAGGGTACACATGACAAGCTTCAAGGTGATGTCGCCCACAAGCAAGGATCCAAATGCAAGGGTTCTCCACAAGGTGAGTCCAACACTCCTCCTACAAGCCTCCAATGACTCCAACTAACCTCCTAAGTCATGTAGTCTACTGGGTTCACTCCTGCATGAACACTATCACAAGCCAAGTGTCCCTAAGTCAACTCGAGGCCTCCATGCAAGCATCCAAGCTACCCCTTGTTTTCAAGGGACCAATACCCTCCTCGGTGATGCAAAACATTGTTCCTTTACTGTAGGGCATTCTCCAAGCAAGTAACCATATCCATGTGGACAACATGTAGAACATCACAAGTTGTATGAAGATCTCCAATACCTTAGGGAAGAATGTCATGCAAGCACCCAACTAAGCAACCATTTAGTAAGCCATCTCCAATGTGTAAATCCATCAGAGACCATCTCCAATGTGTAAAACCATCACAAACAATCAAAGGGCCAAACTACACCATGTATCCCAAATCTCATGAAGCAACCCTAAACACATGTAACACTTTCAAAGAAACCCTGAGAGTTAACAGTGATAAAGTGGTGTAGAATTATATCCTGGCAATATAACATTAATGTGACATTAGATTTTGACATATACCCTTTGTTATTAATAAAGTTGTGTCTTAAGGTCAAATAACTTTTCTCAATCATTGTATTAGCAAAAACTCACATTATATCCTCAACTATAAATGTTGGGATGCAAAGTTAGTATTTTGATAGTAACATTAAATAAATCAATTTGCTTAAATCTAATCATTTGCAACCAATGTCCTATATCACATCTCAACTTCAATATTAATTTGCATAGATCTAATCATTTGCACCCAATGCCCTATCTCGCATCCCCTCAACTTTTTAACTTCGATATTGTTTTTGAGTTAAAGAAAGGAACTTCGAATTTGTTAGGTATTCAAATTTTGGTTGTCTTTTGACGTGATCTATTTTGTGAATTTTGATTTGTGAGTGTTACTTAAAACATTTTTGTTATGTTATGAGTTATTTAAGGTATTTTGTAAGACCTACATTAAGGCAGGGCATAAGGTGAGAAATTTGTTAGTATGATATGTTATGAAGAGGTTAACTTCTTCCTGCCTAAAATCAAATATTGGGAATTGAAGAAATATTGTCATGATGAGATAAATTGTATTGTTAAGTTAAGAAAAATGAAAAGAATGTAAGTGAAGAGTAAATTGTGTTGTTAAATTGAAAAAATTGAAAATAATGTAAGTGAAGAGTATTAATTATAATATAATGAAATGATAAATGAAGACATGCAAAATATATGAGAAAGGAAAGTATTTAAATGTGACTACTTTTAGGCACCCACATTTATGATGTTTTATATTTACAAAAAAATTGTTTAATACTATAAATACTGCACAATTCATAAATGTGTATTACTTTAAATTTTCCAATTTATATCATTGAAGACCTCCCGTAATCATTCATAAGTTATCTTGTACGTAATCATTCATAAGTTATCTAGTAAACAAGAAAATGCATTTGCTTAAAATCTAGTGACTTTTATGCATGAAAATAATAAGTTATAACATTTTTTTAAATGACGAATTATATCCTTGATTTTTTCAATGTGATTTTTTCAAACTTTCTTATTATCAAATTTTCACACAAATACAAATAAAGTGAGTTACGATGTGTCGTTATTACACAAGTTTCGAAAAAAAAATTATGTTGGGGTTCATTTTTCTATATGTTCTAAAAATTTAAGATAAACATCCTATTAATTTCTTATAAATATTTTTCCATCCTACCATTTGTCCTCTAAAAACCCGTGATCTTCTTATAGGTGTTTTCCTTTTCAAATAATCAAAATAAAACTTAGATGATGGCTCATCTCCTAACTAGTGTAGTCTTCCCCCAGTACCCCACGTCATCGCTCTATATTCTTCCTCTCATATGATGAGTCGTTTTAATTTACTAGCCTCTATTTGAAGTTAAATGCTAAAAATATTTTTTTCTAAGAGCATTCTCAAAGCTTCAAGCTCCTAGATTGCTTTTAAGCATTTTTATTGTTTCTATTTTTAAAAATGGGTATAAAAACATTCCCTCTAATTATAGGACCATTATGATTAGCCCAATTTTAGCCAAGCTTTATGGAATTATTTTGGAAAAGAAGATTAGTCTTTGGCTAAAAAGTCACGGTAAAAGAGCTAAAGGCCAGGTCAAGTTTAGGAGATATCATTCAACTTTGGACCATGTTGCTACCTTTAGGATCATTTTAGAATAGTTCTGCAATACTAAAACCAATATTTTTTATTGTTTTGTTGACTTTAGAAAAGCTTTTGACATTGTTTATAGGAAAAACCTTTGGAATAGGTTGGAAGAGATCAAAGTTCCTCTCGAGTTGAGGGCTGCTACAATAAGGATGTATGAAAACGTTATTGTTAAGTTTAAAAACACTAAGGGTTGGTCAAAAGAGATTAACTGCAATATTGGAGTCAAACAAGGTTGTCCCTTGTCCCCTACCCTTTTTGGCATATACATTGACAAGTTAGAAGATTGCTTGGAAAAAGCAGGTTGTGTCGGCCCTACTCTCACTGGTATAGTCATCAATCTTCTTCTTTATGCTGATTATATCATTCTTATGGCAATGAGTCCCCATGATCTTAAAAACCAACAAAGAATCCTCAAGGATTTTTCTCCAATATGGGTATCACTGTTAATATTGATAAGACTAAGGTCATGATTATTAAATCCAATAAGATCACTTGTGATACCTTCGTATATGACAACAACAACTTGGAGGAAGTGACTTCATACAAATATCTTGGAATTGATATTCACCACAAGCTCAATTGGAATTATAACATTGAGAAAAGGATTATTGGGGGATGGAAATCTTATTATGGGCTTGAAAACAATTTTTAATCAGCGGATCTTTGGAGTTGGGATAACAAGAAACTCCTCTTTGAGACTCTTGTTACACTTGTTATTCTTTATGGATGTGAAGTTTGGGGCTGTAGTATCTCTTGTGAATCTTGGAGAAAGATAGAGCAAATACAAAAGAATTTTATAACCTATAATCTCAAAATTAAAGGAAATACGCCCTATCTCATCCTCCTCTTACAAACAATCATCTCCCCCATTGAGAGCATGGCTATGACTAGATACCTAATGTATAAGAACAAGTTAAACAACATGGAAGACACGAGGCTTCCTAAAGTTGCTTCAAAATTGAGTCGTAACCACCATCGACTCAAGCAAGGATGGCATAAAGATGCTCAGTATTGGCTAAACTATTGGGGAATCATGGACGACACCATTTTGCAGAATAAAGATACTATTAAAAAAAATTGTCAAAACAAAATTTAAGGAGAAAATGTGGTGTGATAAAGAGTTAAAGGAAAAAAGAAAATTAAGGTATTATAAGGATGTAATCAACCCTAATCTAGAAGATCACAATTATCTATATGTTTTGCAAAGTGTAAAGAAAAAAATAAGCATTGCTAAGATAATAACAAATTCTCATGAGCTCCATAGTGAAACTGGGCGTTGGTCAATTCCTAAAATGCCATGGGATGAAAGAGTGTGTCACATTTGTGACACTAAGAAGATTGAAGATGAAAAGCACTTTCTCTTAGATTGTCGAACCTATACCCATATTAGATCTCATTTTCAAAATATTTGTCATAGTACCAACCTTCCTAACCTCTTAACTCAACAAAAGTATGTTGATTTTGGAAAGCTTCTCTTAATGTTTTTCGAGCACAGAAACAAAATTCTAAAGAATCGCAAGTAATCACTTACCCTCTTAAGGTCTGATAGACCAATTCAGTCTTAGTGGATGTTAATCATCATCATCATCATCATATAACTTATATATTGGGTACCCTCAAATGGAGATGAAACCTCCCCCCCAAAACCTCAAAGGACATTTAAGATGTTCAATGGTGCCCCCCTAAATCCACCCTATTTGGGAACATCCCCATTCAAGTTAGTGTAAATTTTCAAACACCACCTAGTTTCAAGTCTCACTGAGACATCTCATTGATAAATGACCAAAACCCAGTTTTATGACAGCAATAATTTCTCAGCATATAAACAAATCTCATAACTGAAACATGAGGATTTTGAACAGCAATAAATGCAGAAATAAATTTCTAGCAGCAGCACAATAACTCAAAAATAAATGCACAGATGTTTTTGGTCAAACTTGACCCTAAAAAAACCCACAAGGGGAAAACCATTGAGCGAGGGGCTTTTTATTATTTTCAGAGCTCAGAGAAATCTTCTGTTACAGCAAAAATATTCACAGCAAAAATTACACAAACTTATCTCAGAAGACGAGCCAAATAACCTCCAAAACAGTCCCAAAATCATGCTCCTCGATTTTTGTGCAAGAAATATGTACCACAGTACGGATGTCACAGCATTTAATGTTGTACAGACTGTATAGAAAATCGTGCCACAATTCCTGGGTTTGCTATACAAAATTTCTAGCATTAAATGTGCCTTGATTTCTATGCCAACCTGCCTCGAAATGCATGCACCTCCTATGTTGTACGAACTGTAATTTTCTCTGTTGTACAACCTCTCCAAAATTCGTACTATACAGCCTCTTTATTGGTTGTACCCTCTGCCTCGATTTCCATGATGTACCTTTGCCTTGGAATGTGTGCCAATCTCAACAAACTTCATCTCTTCTCCTGCTCGAATTTTCTCTCTCTTTCTCTCCAAAGCTCATGAAGAATGAAGATGGGGGGTGCCTCCCTTACCCTAATCAACTCAATGAGAGGGAAGGTGAAAAGTCATCCGATCCAATGGTTGAGATTAGACAACATGAGTGGTGGAGATTAAATCACTTAACTCGCCCACTTTCCCTAGTTCAAAAGGTCACCTTTTAATTTACATCTCATAAATTAAATGACTAGGGTCCACATTAGGCATTTTCCCACCCCCTAGGCGCCTAGGTGATGAGAAACACTTGCCTAGGTACTTTTTTATTTTTAACACTCCCTCTTACAAAGGAAGGTGTTACTCACCACCCCAAGCTTATCTCTGAAAGGTGCAAACTTCCCTTTCCCCAAAGATTTTGTGAGTATGTATGCAACCTGCTCATCTGTGGATATATATTGTAGCTAAAATTATCCTCTCTGAACATAATCCCGGATGAAGTGATATCGAATCTCAGTGTGCTTAGACCTGTCATGAAAAAATGGATTCTCAGAGAGTTTGATACAACTCTGATTGTCACATTAAATCACAGTCAGTCTCAACTGCACACCAAATAATCCAACCAGCAATTTGCAAATCCAAATGGCCTCGCAACTAGCCTGACTGGAAGCCATATACTCAACCTCTGCAGAACTCAAATCCACTGACTTCTACTTCCGACTAAACCAAGACACCATTGTTGAGCCTTATCTGAAACAGCAACCTAAAGTACTTTTCTTGTCACAGACACATCCTTCCCAATCTAAATCAGTATAGCCCACCAATCGAACTGTTGTTTTTCTTCATATGAGATATGATTGATATATTATTACAATGATGAGTGTTCCATATATAGGGAACATAAGGTGACCATCCATGAAAGGATGTGCCCCTTGAATAATAATAACTATTTATGATTATTGTTTACTTATTATATATTATATTTAATAATCAATAATTATTATATTATTAACTATTATCTTTAGAGAATGTATTCCCAATGTTGTCCAAACATCAACACTCCCTCTCAAGGAGGGAGACATTCTGCAACATGCCACTCTTGTCTTTGAAGTATACAAACTTCACCCTAGACTCATGACACTTGTCTGACAGTCTTGGGAGACATCTCTCTCCCACCTGAACCGAGGAGAAACTCCTTCTGCGATTCTCCCTCTTATCCAATTAACTCTCTCTAAGATTAGGCTCACTTTGGGTCCGCATGTAATAGCATATAGCATCTTGAGTCTTTATCATTCCTTGTCAAATCACCATGACTAGGATAAAGACCACACCAGGATATTTCACCACAGGCACACACCTATGAGTGAATGTCGGCTTGATGCTAACTGACACGTGGAAAGCACTTCAAGCACCTTGAGTCCATATTATTCCTTGTCATGATCAAGGAAGGACTACATCTGGGCCCATTTATCACAAGTGCACCTTTGTAATAAATGTATCCTATATCCCTTGGTCTGCATCCCAATGTAGGAGAAGTTATGCCCGATGCTGAAACATCAACACTCCCTCTTAGCTAAGGAGGTATCTTTCCATAGTAGTACACAACCACTGTCTAGAGACATGTAGTCTCCACCAGTGGTACAAAACCACCATAGTAGTAAAAGATTTGTCACACATGGCACTCCCAGGTGGACTTCTAGAGGCTCCTTCCTCTAGGAACACTTAGGGTCAACTCCCTTGACATGTCCTCATGTTCTCTGAACATGGGATGATGGGCTATAAGCCCAAATGAACTTATTCCTTCTCGAATAAGTGTCCTCACAGATCAACTTAACTCAATTCATAGAGGAGTACCATCTGGAGAAAGTTTTTCACACATGGCAATCCATGTGGACTTCTAGAGGCTACACCCTTTGGAAACACTAGGGTCAACTCCCATAGTGTATGACGTCAAGGGTCAACTCCCTTGATATGTCCTCATGTGCTCTCCACATGGAACGTTGGGTTATAGGTCCAACTGCACTTATTCCTTCTCGAATAAGTGTTCCACTTATCCCTTCTCGGATAAGTGTCCTCACAGATCAACTCAACTCAATTCACAGAGGAGTACGATCTGGAGAAATTTTGTCACACATGGCACTCCATGTGGACTTCTAGAGGCTACACCCTCTAGAAACACTAGGGTCAACTCCCATAGTGTATGACGTCAAGGGTCAACTCCCTTGACATGTCCTCATGTGCTCTCCACATGGGGCGTTGGGTTATAAGCCCAACTGCACTTATCCCTTCTCGGATAGGTGCCTCACTTATCCCTTCTCGGATAAGTGTCATCACAGATCAAATCAACTCAGTCACATAGGAGTACGATCTGGAGAATGTCTCTGGACAATGCAAACATCAACACTCCCTCTTAGCGAGGGAGGCATTCTCTGCCACGCCAAGTCTATTATGGAAGTACTTAAACTTCATCCTGGTTTGGTAAGAACATCAGCAACCTGCTCATCTGTAGGAAGGTACTGCACCAATACTTCCTTCCCTTTCACCATGTCTCGGATGAAATGGTACTTGATCTCAATGTGGTTTGATTTGTCATGAAACACTAGATTATCAGATATCTTCACACAACTTTGGTTACCACAATGAATAATGGTGGAATCCAGCACATGTTCGGATAGATCTGCAAGGACCTTGTGAAGCCACACTGCTTCATGGACTGTCATACTTAATGCAGTGTATTATGCTTCTGTTGTGCTCAACGCCACAGAAGTTCATTTCCTGCTACACCAAGAAACCATGAAAGATCCCAAAGTGAAGCAACACTTGAAGGTGCTCTTTTTGTCCACTGCGCTCCCTGCCCAATCAGAGTCAATATATTCCTGCCATATCATATCAATACTGGAAGTATATCTCAAACCATGTCGAACTGTGCCTCACAAGTATCTCAACACATATTTCACAACAATCTAGTGTGTCTATCTCAACTAACTTATAAACTGGCTAAGTGCACTCACTGCATAGAAAATATTTGGTTTGGTGTTAACCAGATACATCAATTATACAATCAGTTGTTTGTACAAAGTAAGATCAATTTCGTGAAAAATGGAAGAAGACACACTTAGTTTCTTTAGATTCGTCATCATTGGTATAGCCACGGGCTTGAAGTTCAGTATCTCAAACTTCTTCAATATCTCAACTGTGTACTTCCCCTAACTCGGGAAGATCTCATGAGTTCTTTGCCACACCGCTAGTCCCAATAATTAGTGAATCATACCAAGGTCCTTCATCTCGAACTCAGAGGCCAACACATACTTGAAATAAAAAATAAAGCTCTATGTACCTGTGAGGAATAAATCATTAACGTAGAGGACCAAAATCAGGGCCTCACCATTAACAATTTTGTAGTACAGGTTGGGATCAACAACACTTTTGTTGAAGCCCAAACTCATCAAGTGTCCATCAATCCTTTCATACCAAGCTCGAGGTGGTTGCTTGATTCCATACAAGGCCATGTTCAACCTGCACACATGAGACTCCCTCTCATGTATCACGAAACCATCTAGCTACTCGATGTATACTTGTTCCTTAATCTCTCCATTGAGAAAGGTTGTCCTTACATCCATCTGATGTAGTCTCCAACCCATGGTTGTTGCAGGGGAAATAATCATCCGGATAGAAGTGTATCGAGCAACAGGAGAAAATGTCTCCTCATAATCTATTCCCTCCGCCTGAGAGAATCCTCTAGCAACAAATCTCATTTTGTTCCTCACGATGCTCCCGTCAACTATGTCTTTGATCTTGTAGATCCATTTGGAAGTCACTGCAAACTTCCCCTCAGGGCTCGGAACAATATCCCACACATCATTCTTCATGATGGACTGGTACTCCTCCATCATGGCATCTCTCCATACTAGATTACTAGTTTCCTCCTCATAACAGGAAGGTTTAGAATCAATTATGTGGCTCATAGCTACAACATAGCATGAATATCTCTAAGGTATCCTGCTCTCTCAGAAGGTACCATCTCTTTATGTCTCTTACTCAATCCGTATCTGACCAGGGATAAAGAGTCGATATTCCTTCAAAGACTCATTGTACCCCATAAATGTATACTAAACACCCAAATATCCTGAAGTGTCCAACCTCAATCTTAAATCTGGTGAAGGCTTCCTCAAGAGTCATGTTCCTCAAGGAATTTTTTTATGAACATACATGACTCTTCCCATAGAAATATAGGTAAATGTTAATCATGAATCATCGCCTTGACTGTCTCAACAATAGATCTGTTCTTCCTCTCTGCGACCCCATTCTGTTGAGGGTTGTGAGGAACTGTGTACTCCCTCTTGATCCCTGCCTCAAACATCTCTAGGACACATCGAGGTTCCCTCATGGAACCAATGTCCCCCAAGACACATCGAGGTTTCTTCGTGAAACCAATGTCTTGGTTCCTTCATCTAGTAATCCATTGATTACTTGCAATCAACTAGTAGCATACTGTTACTACCATGCCATCGATAGCTCAAATCATCCACCACATTCTTTATGACTATGCTGCAATCAACCAGTAGCACACAACTACTGCAATGTTGTCCAATGGTACACAACCACTTCCACAGTCTCCATGACCATGTTGCAATGTTTCTCCTCCACCAGTAGTCTTATTCACACCTAGCCACCTTGCATGGTGTAGTAAAGACTATGACCATAGCCTCATTCACACCTAGCCACCTCACATGGCATAGGAAAGGCTAAGCTTCAAGTCTTTATTCACACCTAGCCACCTCACATGGCTTAGGAAATACTTGTACCCAACTAAGAATTACTCCCTTAGTCACCTCACATGACTGATTAGGGAAACCCTTGTCCATATGGGTTAGTCGGCTAGAGGATAGAAAACACCACACCTCTACTTGTGTTGATCTTACCAAATGCAAGAAAACTTGCTACACATGCACCCATGTCCATCTCAACACAAACTGATCTTGATTAAACCAATGAGGATTCTTGGGATTATACCTCGTGATCTAATCCTACAATATATTACCCATTGGAATTAGATGCATGGATGACCCATATGAAGGGATATCCACTCGCCTTCAACCCAAGAGCTATCTTCAATGGTTTATGGACGTCATCGGTCTTTAGAATCATCAATATGGTTTCGTCCCTCAGATCCACAAGGATCTCCTTTCACATAAAATGCATACAATCGAGGGTTCTGGCGACCTGGTGGATCCACATAACAAAATTGATGTTCTTTCACTAGAGTTCGATCCTTGGAGTGATTTCTACAAATACTCCAAGCGAGCTAAATCCAAGCTACAATATCTCTCTCTGAATGTGATATGCTAAGAAGAATGTACCAAAGTTTCAAAGTTTAAATACTTTGCACTCAACGTGGGCTTGTAGCACCTCGAGCTGCAACACCTCAAGAATCTCGCGCCAATCTGGATACGATTATCTCTACTACAGTCACCTGGTGTGTGGGGCTCGATTTGACATTCATACCCACTTATTACGCCATCAAACTTCAAATTTTGACGTACCATGATTAATGGTCGCACTTCTCTTTGGCTGCGCAATTTTTTTTTAGTTTTTACTTTTAACCCCAACAATCCGTGGAGCAATCTGGAGATAGTCAGATAATCCAACAGAGGTTGGCCTTCCAAAAATACCAGGAGGTCGCTTCTCTTTTTCAAAGTGCACAGATGGCCAAACCTTGGCTCATGATGTAACTTTAAAATGCTCAATGTTTGAACTCAAATAAGGTGTTGCCAGAAATTTCTATGTTGTTCTTGCTCAGATCACAAATTTTCTTCAAAATCACACCTTTAAAAACTGGTTCTCACGTTAAATCCAACAACTATGGATCGATGTCACACAATCAATCTAAATTTTCTCCCATTTTCTTGGGCCCTCATGTGAGGAGTCAAGCCCAGTCCTGCTCTGATACCATGTTGTTTTTATTCATATGAGATATGATTGATATATTATTACAATGATGAGTGTTTCATATATAGGGAACATAAGGTGATCATCCATGAAAGGATGCGTCCCTTGAATAATAATAACTATTTATGATTTTCATTTACTTATTATATATTATATTTAATAATCAATAATAATTATATTATTAATTATTATCTTTAGAGAATATCTTCCCGATGTTGTCCAAAAATCAACATAAACTCCATCCCCTCTCAGATAGTCCAGGCCATAATCCATTGTACCACAAAGATACCTGAGCACATGTTTTTCTTCCACCCAATGCACTCTCCTATGCTCCACTATAAACCGACTAAGAGTGTTAATAGAAAAACAAATATTTGGTCTGGTGTTGACCAAATACATCAACGAACCAATCAACTAACGATATAAAGTGGGCTCAACCAACTATGACTCAAAAGCATTGAGCTTCTTCCAGTTGGTAATCATGGGTGTGGACATGGGACTACAATCATCCATCTAGAATCTCCTCAAAATGTCAAAATCATACTTCCCTTGTCCCAGAAATATGTGTCCAGACTCCTACCAAAACTCCAACCCCAAAAAATAAAGCATCAGTCCAATATCTTTCATCTCGAACTATGAAGCAAGGCTCTCCTTGCAGCTAATAATCATTCTCTCAAACCTTGTAATGAAAGGATCATCAACATATAGCAAGAGTATGAGAGGATCCTCTCCAACCACATTGAAGTACAAGTTGGGATCCACCTCATTCTTCTCAAAGCCCAACTGCTGCAAGTAGGCATCAATCCTAGAATACCAAACTCTGGGAGCTTGTTTAAGCCCACACAATTACTTCTTTAGTCTACACACGTGGGACTCTCTCCCATGCACCTCAAAGCCCAATGGTTGCTCAATGTACACCTCCTCATGTATGAGACCATTCAGAAATGTGGTCTTCACATCCATCTGATGGATCTTCCAAGCCATCTCTGTTGCAATAGAGATCATTGCCCTGATCAAGGTATATCTAGCCATCAGAGCGAAGGTCTCATCATAATCAACTCCCTCAAACTGTGAGAACCCCCAAGCCACAAAACGAGCTTTGTACTTCTCAACGCTGCCATCTGCAGCATATTTGAGTTTGTAGAGACACCTAGAAGTCACCACTGACTTCCCCTTAGGTCTAGGAACAACCTCCCAAACATCATTCTTCATGATGGAAGTGTACTCTTCCATCATGGCATCTCTCCAAACCTGTCTGCCAGCGGCCTCCTCAAAAGTGGAAGGCTCAGACTCCCCAATGTTGCTCATCATCACAAGATAGGTGCAAAATCTCTCAGGAGGTTTACTCTCCCTCACAGCCTGCCTGGGATTCCCCACAAAACCTTGTGCCTCCTTCAAGTGTCCTGAAGCCACTTGGGCTTCCTCCTCTCTGAAGTAGTGTCTCGTGGAGGGGACTCCACCTTCTCAACCCCATCACCTGAAGACTGTGAACCTGAAGTAGAATCTGTAGCATATGATCCTGAAATCTAAGGATTAGTAATGTGTGATCTTGACATTTATGGCCATGTGCCATGTGGACCAATCGTCACCGAAATTGGTGGACATGAACTCTGTGTCACTGAAGTCTATTGTGGACTCACCTGATTATGAGGTGATGACTTCTCACCCTTCTCATTCCCTCGTGACTTCCTAGATGCTCTATCCTCCTCAAATCTCACATCCCTTCGCACAATTGTCTTCCTCAAGGAAGGGATGTATATGCGGAAATCCTTTGAAGTCTCGCTATACCTAGAAAAAATATCATTTTCTGTCGTGGGTTGTAGCTTTGTCCTCTTCTCAGAAGGGACATGTGAATATGTAAGGCACCAAAAAATCCTAAAGTGCCCAATCTCAGACTTCTTCCCAGAGAAAGCCTCCTCGAGAGTCTTATCCCCCAATGCTATGTGTGGACTCATGTTCTGCAAATTAACTGCAGTGTAACATGCCTCAACCCAAATAAAGAGTGGCGTCCCCTGATCATGCAACATGGCTCTCGCAGTCCCAACTATAGCCATGTTGTTCCTCTTAGCAACCCCATTCTGTTGTGGGTTGTAAGGAACAATCAATTCCCTCTTGATTCCCTCTCCTGCATAGAATTCATTAAACTCCTTGGAAGTATACTCACCCCCATTATCTGTCCTCAGTACTCTAATTTTCCTCCCATTCTGGTTCTCCACGAGAGCTTTGAACTCTTGGAACCAATTGAAGACCTGTCCTTTGGTCTTCATGAAAAAAATCTAAGACTTCCGAGAGAAGTCATCAATGAAAATGACATAGTACAAACAACCACTCAAAGATGCAGAAGACATAGGACCACATACATTAGAATGAATCAGATCAAGTATACCTGCTACTCTATTGTCACTGCTTGGAAAAACAGTCTTGGTGTACTTCCCCAAGGCACACCCCTTGCACAACTCCTAGTGCTCTGTACTGAACTATGGCACTCCAATCACAATCTCCCTCAGTATCCTCAGAGCCCCATGATGAAAATGGGCCATCCTCTAATGTCATAGCTCACAAAGATCATTGTTGTTGGTAGTATGATACAATGCACTAGTTGGTTGATACATGAGCTTGTACAGCTTCTCATGTCGACTCCCAATCATTTTGGCTGAAGTGATACTAGACCCCTTGGGAAATAGGAGCACATGTCCATCACGGAACAAAACCTCATATCCCCTCTCCTCAATCGTAGAAACTGAAATCAAGTTCTTCTTCAAGCCAGGAACATATAGGACATCTCTCAACAACATGGGAGGTTGAGACTCCCTCTGAAATGATATTGTCCCACTACCAACTACCTTTACCACTCAGTCATCTCCAAGAACTACCTTAAGATCTGTCAAATGCTCATGAACACATGTCATATGGTGGGAGGAACCACTATCAATATACCAAACGCTGGAATGTGTGGCTCTAGTGGAAAGACACGCCACTAAAGAAAACTCCTTGTCGAACCTGGTTGAAAACTTCTCCACCTCTACTGAAGTTGTTGTATGCATCTTCTTCTTATTAGGACATTGTCATGCATAGTGCCCAAACTTGTGACATGAAAAGCACTTGACTTTGCTCAAGTCCTTCTTGCCTTCACCCTTCGTCTTGTTCCTTGCCTTAGGACCCATTTTGAACTTCTTCTTTCTATTATCAGCAAGAGTCACATTCTCCTCATCATTACCAGTAGATGAACTACCATGCACATACCCTCTCTGGGTTTCCTCCTAAACAAAGTCATCCCAAAGACGTTCCCACTTGGGAATATTCTCTCTTGCCACAATGCCCTCAACAAAAACAACCCATTGTTTGGTCACCCCATTAAATGTTGTCCTCACAAGTTCACTGTCAACAATGCCCTCCCCAACAGCACCAAGTTCATCTCTTACTTATGTCAACCTGGTAAGATATGTGACCACATTTTCAGCCTTGGTCATTCTAATCCTTTTCAGTTTTTCTCTCAAAACCATCTTTCGGTTCTCATTTGTACTTTGATATAACTTCATCAAGGACTCCAACATCTCATAGGCATTTGTCTTCCCTATCACATGAGGAATCAAATGGTCCTTGATGGCATCAAGGATGATTCTTTTAGCCTTGATACTCTTCTTGGTATAAGCTGCTAGAAGAGTAGCATCTGTAGGTACTGTTACTGGGTGTGTTGTGGAGTTCTCAACAATGTCCCATAACTCACTCTCTTGCGGAAGAAAAATCATTCTCTCCTTCCAAGAACCAAAATTTACTGCCCCATCAAGTCTGTCCTCAACTCTTAAACCTGTAGCCATTGGCCCTTCTCAGTTGAAATAACAAACTTCCAAAATATGTCTAGTGAACTAAGTTATGTCATGTTCTTTGTATTGTTGATTTAAATATGCATTCCCCTTCAACTCAGCTCTGATACCATGTAAATTTTCAAACCCCACCCAGTTTCAAGTCTCACTGAGACATCTCATTGTTAAATGCCCAAAACCCAGTTTTATGTGTTGAAGTAATGTAACTGCGAAGAGCATTCTTATTATTATTTTGTTATTTGGCATGGAAGATTGGCTCACATCAACTACAAGGCGCTACCATACATATGCAAAGCTGTCACGGGTTTACCAGAACTCAAGGTTGATCAGGAAGGCATATGCAATGGATGTGTGCAAGGGAAGAACATCAAGAACCCCTTTCCAAAGAGGGACAACAAAGCAGAAGGAGTATTGGAACTCATCCATTCAGACGTGTGTGGCCCAATGCCATCATCCTCCATTAGCAGGTATGTATACTATGTATCATTCATTGATGATTATTCTCGTAAGACCTGGATATATTTCTTAAAATCTAAAGATGAAGTATTCAATAAATTCAAGGAATTCAAAGCCTTGATAGAGAATCTTTCCGAAAGAAATATTAAGATA
>ML786989.1:232093-257257 GCA_009831015.1 Picea engelmannii | reverse complement strand
AACTACTACTTAGCCTTCCCAAGGCTTCTCTACATCATTGTTGTGTCCCCAATGGTCATTCAAGTGAACCTATCATAGAAAATACAATATTCAAAAATAAAATTTACAATATTCTCATCTTGGCTAAAACTTTATCCTCTATTAAAGTGCCTTGCTTAGTCTACTTTTTTTTAAGTCACTAGTCAACAATCATGGGCAGATATTGTGGTTGTAATTGATTTTGACTATAATTGACTCAAAGAAACACAGGGTTTTAAATTTACTGAAACTTGTACCTAAGTAGATACCATGTAATATTAAAAGGATTCCATGCATGTTTGTATGCTTACCATGATGGTTCATAGTTAAATTCATCTTACAACTATCCTAAGATACCTAGGATTCATGGCTAAACATCTAGATTCACACCAAAAACCCATACACCTTAGCTGCAGTAGAAATCAAAACATGGGTATATATGTTTATTCAAGGTCAATTAGTAGAGGTGACATTATTTATATCTGCATCTATAAAGAAGGAGATTGTACTAATCAACCAAAATACATATTTGAAAATAAAATAATATATCAAGAAAAAAAATTCATTATTTAAAAAAAATAATAGTTATGCTAATAATAGGACCCTTAGTTTCATGACCTCAAAATCTATCTATTTCTTCATATTGATCCATCCTAAAATGAGTCTTTGTCTTCCTACACATTTGTTATTCTCGTTGTGGAATTATTTCCAACCAATCTCTTTGTTAGCGCTCTGTAAACTTTGTTCGGCTGAGAAAACGAATGACAGAGGAAACCTACAAACCAACTTTGAGGCCCAAAATTAGCCTTTCTTACCTGGAGAGGGATCTGTTTGGAGACTTCATCTCTATATAGGATATAACTTTAAACTCTGGGCTAGATTTAACAATTTTAAACAATATTTTCTAGTTCTATTGGCGAAAGAAAGCAAGACCTTGGGCTATGGAGTCGATTTAAGAAAACGACAAAAACAAATGACTTGGTGACTGAAATCGAGAGGATAAAGGCTAAATGCGAAACAATCTTCAGTAAAAAATCATTGTGTGTGGTGAGAGAAAAACACATGAAGCAACTCAGAGCACCGTTGGGGATGAATTCAGAGTTAACTTAGGGGAAATAAGGTTTTTCTAAATGGCGTGAATCTAGAGCACTACGCGATGAATTCTAGATTCGAAATCACATTCCGATTCAAACAGAGATTACATATATGAATATAAAGAACATAGGAAATAACATACACAAAGAAAGAATACAATACATCAGACTTCCATCGTTACAATCTTTTCATCAAATCTTCAGGACTTTTGCATTAAGTTTCAATCGGATAAAAAAAAATACAATCAATAGTCATCGTCTACACTGTATTTCCAACCAACCTCACTTACATTGAAAATATGTAATATATAGAGAAGGGTGTGTCACTTGGGATACCCTATGCTCTAACTACTATCCATAGAAACTAGGTTTTGACTACACTCTGTCAGATGGCTCTTTGAATGACCTTTTGCTAAAAATAGAACTGACTACAATCGACAACATCATAGTCGCTCGTATTTGTCACAAAGTTTCAGTCATCAGTAAGATCTCGTCATTAGAAAATGATGTGTTGATTCTTTCCTTTGACAAGGCATCTGGATGATCAAGTGTTCTATTAGATTCCTGCTACACATTGTAACGGTCGTTATCTCTTCCGCGCGATCATTTTCTGGTGTGTGCATGTAGCGGGTGACTGCAAACCGTTGCAGGTGCCTCAAAAATGATGACCCCGGCTAGGGTACAGTGCCCCTTCTTAAAAATGTTGCACATCTAACGTACACCAATCCTTCGCCATGATATTCCATCATTGTGCGTCGTATGTTTTCCGTGCGGGTATCTGTCAGAGTCTAAGTCCGCGCCATGTTCGAGGAGACAAAAATTGGGGTCGATCGATCATGCGTCTGGTCTCATTTGCAGTTTGGATACTCAAAGTTTTTTCCTGAGAGACCAGTTTCACATTTTTAGGTTCATCACTTGCCTTTGCAGAACCACGTTCCCTTTCAGCTTCTTCTGTGCTCTGGCCAGAGCCGCGCAGACGTTCTCCATGGTCGATACACATTCCCTGAAGTGTTTCGCATTCCTTTCTTTCGACACCCTCTGTGTTTCGCACATTTTTATGATCGTATCTTGCGCTTCCCTAAGCTATCTCTTTAGCCAAGTCCTGTTTCTCTCACAACCTTGTGATGTTGATACTTAGAGGGTCTTCACTGCTAATTATTGTCTCAGCTCTCTATTTTCCTGGTATAGCTCAGCAATAGCGAGTTGTGCTTGCTTCATCTGTTGCGACGACTAATGAACATTTTCACTTTTGGTGTCTGTCCTCCTCCTTATGCCCCAAATTTCTTGACTTGTGTCTTCGACGGGCTCCCGTTGAATAACGCGCATGAGTAACTCTTCAGCAGTTGACTTTGTGCGTTTCTCGCTCGGGAATCAGGTCTCTCCAGCCACCTTGTTTTTCCTTGGCCTACCCCTTCTCTGGGGTATTGGTTGTTGGAGGGACAGGGCTTCCAACTTCCTTCCTTCCTCCGCAACCCTTCCTTCTTTAGCCTTCGCACGGTGCAATATTACCCTTTCCACAGATAGAGGGAAATCTCTTTTTTGATCCTTGTGGATGCCTGTTGCAAGTAGAAACGAATCCCAGTTATTTCCCAATTGCCTTAACTACTCCACCAGTAGCAATTTAATCAGCGAGACCTACAATATTTTCCTCTTCGGATGATCTATTTCAGATCAGGCGTTGTCTGCCATTTCTCAAAGGCTTTGATGTAAGAAAACGGGAATATTTAATGGTCTCGTCCCTGTGAAGTGCATCAACAATATAATGTGATGCAGATGTATTCTTTCAAACCTCCCATCACAGGTGAAATATTTCTTAATCACTTCCATGACATTCTGAAAGGGCCCCTGCAAATATCTACTTGGCATGCCCACATTGACTTTCCCACCTAAGCAGTCTCGCTTGATAAAGTCTTCGTAACATCGCGCATCCAAAGGCATGCCTTTAAAGCACCTTTCATCGCGCCTAGGGATTTATGTCACAGTCAACATAGTTTGCTTTGTCACTTGGAAAACGACACCTGCATTTACCGTGCAAGACTCGTCGAACCTGAGCGTGAACGGATCTGCTAGTTTCATGTTGAATCATTGGATTTTTCTATAAAGGGTCATGCAACCGACCTGCTCAAAAGATGCCCTAACCTCCGGATCTTCGTTGACCAACGTCAAGCTTTGAGGCTTGGGCCCAACATTCCTGCCACTTCGCGCACCTTTTCTTATGTTCTGGGATGTTTTCATGGTACAACACGTATTGGTTTTGCGCACGATTGATTTTGTGCGAGCCAGAGGCAGTAATTTCAATTGACTTGGGCTTGCGAGAAGAATTATAGGCGATGCGTAAACTTGAATGATGAACAGAATGAATGTAGAGTGCTTGAAATTTATAATCATCGGGCAAGAGATGGGAACGTGCTGGGGGGCACTGAATTCATGGTCACTGGAGGTTTCAGAGAAATCTTGATGATTTTCATAGTAGATTCGCATGATGGGTACACTTCAGAGTGTGCGAAGTACAAATGATAAGAGATGCAGGGAATATTTGATACAAGCACCATGATTTTTAATTCTCTCTGATTTCATAATGAGTTTATGATGGTCACTTCATCCACCAAAGTGACTTCTATTTAACAACTTGCCTTGACTTTAGGCACGTAAGACCTTCTCTTTTGACAAGACCTGACTCTTTGGGAAAATACCTTTACCCCTTACACATGTTTTGGTTCTAACATCCCTTCCCAACTCCAAGGGCCAACCGACCACTTACTGACTTCGACTGGTTTTTATTTTCGATACTTGAAATCACACATTTTGACACACAGACTCTGACTCGACTAAGACAGAATCTAGATGAAACAATGACGACACTAACAAATGGTTCCAACGGGGATCTCTATCCTCCCAGTGAGGTGGCAAAGAATAGAAGACCAAGTGCCTAACCATTTGGCCTTATTCGACTTCAAGACGCTGAAACAACAAAAAAAAAAAACGCAACCTAAACCTTCTTGACATTGTTTCGACCAGACTTAGCATAAAATCAGGGCCTTCACTCCGAGCTTCAATTTTCTGCCGATATACTGACTCGAAAAACCTTCTTCTAAAACAAAAAACAAAAACAAAAATGACTATTTACAATGACATGAGATTTAAATGGACTTCATTTCACTAGGTAGTGTTTGAGGAACCTGTCATTTACAGGCCCCCAACCAACTCATTCCCCATTGAGTTCTTCTAGAAAATATGTATTGTTTCCACGATACGCACTGATTCTGAAAGGACCCGTCCAAAGATGATCGAATTTTCCTTGCTTTCCTTTATCTTCATTCCTCACGTCCCACTTCAACACTAGATCTCCCATCTGAAATTCCTCCTGCTTCGAGTGCTTGTCAAAATTTTTCTTCATCCTCTCTTGGTGAAGTTGTGATCAATTGTAAACCTGCTCCCTCATTTGTTGCACGTGAATCAACTGATTTATCCTTATTTTTGTATCATCTGGCTTGACCTCTTGCTCTTGCATCAACTTCCTGACGGGAAATCCTAGTGAGGTAGGGAAAATTGTGTCCGCTCCATACACAATTTGGAATAGTGATGTGGAGATGGACTTTTCGATAGTGATTATGTTCGTCAACAACGCATAAATAAGTTTCTTGTTCCAGGCCTTCTTGTTGTCCTGCAAGATTGATTTAATGATCTTGGTTAGGCTCTTATTAGATGATTCTGCCAACCCATTTCCTTGTGGGTAATATGTTGTAGAATGTCCCAGGGTTATATTGTATTCTTTGAAAAATTCTACATTTTCTTGGACTTGAAAGTGGATGCATTGTCTGTGATGATATTGATAGGGCATGTTAGCGATATTTCTTGTCTTGGGATTAGGCATACCTAGGTTTGTAGTTTGCATGGGAATCACCCGAGCATAACACAAGAGAATCCCATTTTTTGGCAGTAAGTCAAGCGAGTGGGCGAAGTTTTTCCATCGACGACCAAGATCCATCCATAGAAGCGGATCGATGGCCATCGGGTTTAGCAAGGGGAAGCGCCATGGGTCAAAACGAATCTAGACCATCCGATCTCATTGGGACAGGTTGCAAGCCTGTCAGCATATCCCAAATCGGGGTTTCGAGAAGCAGGCACCCCTCGTTTCATGCATTTCGAAACCCTGAACCCCGAATTTACGATAGCGCCCAGGATCAGGCCCATGGTTCTGGTGCCTGGTCGTAAGAGAATAGGCCTGGAGGAGGGGCGTTTATGTTTTTCATCTGGCCTCTTGGACCCCGAAGAGCCAAGCTAAATCTCAGAAGGAAGGCATTACGATGCTCCAGATGCCAATTCAACGTGAGCTAAATCCCAGTACCTGTTGGAGATTAATGAAGAAAAGAGAGGGTGGCTCAAACCTCACCTCGCTCATTTATTGCAGAGTATGGAGGTCCTAGCCGAAATTCTACCCTGGGAGGGTCCCCTGTACTATTTCTCCTCAGGGAAGCCACGCTGAGTCTTCAACTCGCCAGAAGAACCTGCACATGCCAAGTCAACATTCAAAGGGTTCAGCTACCTCTGGCGCGGGCCATGTCGAATTAAGGTAGCCTATGACAGAGCAATGCAGACCATATTTGATTGAGGTGATGCCATCCATTGAAAGTTCTGAGACGCCTCTGCTAGGCGAAAGGAAGGGAAGAGTATATGTAGGCATTTTTGTCATTTTGTAAGGATCGATGGTAGAGCACAACTCCCGACTGTAAAGTTTTAGCAGACATTCTAGCTTTCTGGTCATGCATCTGTGTATGAGATTTCTTATTTTATAACAGACAGTCTTCTTAATCCATCTAAGTTTTCATCTTATACTAAGAGAGTTCATGATCGACTGATTCGCACGAATTATAGCAACTCAGTTGTGATAAAGGATTTATTATGGCATTATTGCTTTCTTTGGTTTTCAGCGTTTGAACGTAGGAAGATCTTGCATTTAGATGTCTTCTTCCACAGTCTGTTAGGAACCTAAGGTTTATGACAAACCTTTGCATCTATCTGATACAAGTCTTCCCCCTACTCACCCTTACTATGACTCACTGTCTGAAGTTATCTAAGACCTCACTTGCCCATGCATGCCTGGCCTAGTTTCGAAATTAGAACCACATCGCCTAAGTTAACCTCCATCTGATCACCCCATCAAACAAATCGTGACATTAAACTGATGGGAGTTAGGCTCTGCTCCTGCAAGCAATCCAGGAGTGACTTCCGTCGCCAACATTTCTGGCGCCGTTGCCGGGGACGAAATTGAAGATTTTCCCCGAAATTGAATGACATTGAGCCTCTGAATTTCCAAGGTGCATCGGGTATCAAAGCCTTCGAAGATTGTTGTTCTGTACTTGGCGACTCCATTGTGACGACTCCACTGTGGTGATCCTGCCGCATCAATTGTTTCTTTCAGAGGCAGACACACGAGGTCCCATCCTCAGCTGCCTCTAGCTACGCCTGGAGTTGATCAGGAGGCGGTTCTCAGTAAAGAAAAGGCCCCTGAAGGAGAAACTGTTGCCGCCGAACCAGGTAATCCACTGTCTCCCTTTGTAGAAGCTCCATTATCTCTGCCTCAGTTTCCTGGCAGACCGTCTTCTGAAGCTTCCCGTTTCCTAAATTTCGGGAGTGTTCCTGTTGAGGTTTCCTCCCCTGGTCTGGGACTGGAGGGAGAAATCCTTGTCACTCCCATCTCCCCCGAAGCTGTACCTTGGCATAAACCTAGAACCATGAAATATTTCCCTACTCCTAGCTTTGTTGGTTCTACACAAAGAGAAACATCTACCGACTTAAGCTCAATATCCTTTTCACTAAATTCCCTATTGTTTCCCACTCCCATTAAGAGCTCATACCTAGTATCCCCATTCTGAGTTCCTTCTCCTTCGAGTTCCCCTTTACATAATATCTATATGGCCGGAGAAAATCCCCCTATGACCGCAATGGAGGCCATCATAGCCGCTAGGTATTCTCCTCTTGTCTTACCATAGCTTCTCAATGCCCTCCCACCAGATGGATACCTAAAGCAGCTGCCCAAGTTTACCGATGAGGGGGACATAGCTGCTGAAGAACACCTAGCAACCTTTTACACTTTCGTGGATGATAATGTTATCATGCACGCAGACGTATGGATGAGAATTTTTTTCCATAGTCTCCAAGGAGAGGCTAGAAAATGGTTCAAGGCCCTGACTCCTGGATCTATTGATGGGATCGAAGCTTTAGATAGTGCCTTTTTGAGGCAGTGGGGAGATAAAAAAGATTTCATGTATTACATGACAGATTTTGGGTTGTTGAAGAGAAAGGAAGGAGAGTCTGTCTCCGACTTCTCCAAGAGATTTAATAAAATGTACAACAAAATCCCTGCTGAGATAAAACCCTCCGAAGCCTCTGCAAAGATCACTTACTCCAGCACTTTTGATCTTGATTTATACCTACTGCTACGAAAGAGAAGAGCTGCTACGCTGGCCCACATGCAGGATGCGGCCATGGAGGTAGAATATAACATATTGGTTGTCAACCGACTCAGGAACGCAGGTGATAGAAATATGTCCAAGAACAGGCCTGAAGCCTCCTCATCCAGTTCCTCTCCCTTTCCCCATCAGATAGATGAGACAGCTAGAGCACTAAAATCGCTTTCTGCCAGGATGGAAAGGTGGGAATTAGAGGGGAATCCCATGTACAGAAATCCCTAGAACACTGATAATAGAGGTTTCAGACGACCTACTAACAATATGCCTCAGGTTTTCCCAAGGGAACAAAGGGGAAAAGATAGAGAAGATCAAAGGGTTCAAACCACCCTCCAAAACAACCTAGTTGATCATGGGGAAAGAGAGGAGATAGACAAGTTTGGCCCTGAAATTCACTGTATTGAAGAAACTCCCCCTTTTCCCCATTTGACGCAGTCCACATATGAAGAATCCATGATGAGCACTCAAATTCATGAGTTGGGGAAAGAACAAAGGGTCGGTCACACTTCTAACAGATATAATCTCAGGTCGAGAAGGAAAGAAGGAGACTTTGACAGCCCAGAACAACCTCTCATAGCAGAAAGGCCTACTAGATCTGCAACATCCGCTACTAAAGATAAAAGAGCTCAGAGCACTTTGCCAGCAGTCAAAGAACCTGTTACCGAGGTAAGGGAAGCTCCTAAGCCCATTCCATCCTTTAATTTTGAACATGAAATTCAAAAGATCAGGATCCCTGTCCCCCTCTCAGAGCTAGTTAAACATGAAGATTTTAAAAGATCCCTCTCCAAGATGCTACAATCTGAGTCCCCCCAGCCTCCCTCTGACTCAGTAAGCCTTCAATATGAGAAGCCAGCCGTCATCTTAGGCCCCATGGTAGAAGACAGAGATGACTCATCCCCTCCCTTCTACACATCCCTGAACATACATGATAAAGTGTTGCATAACTGCCTCATGGATTCAGGGGCTTCCCATAACCTTATGCCAAAAATAGTCATGGAAGAATTGGGACTGGAGGTGACAAGAAATTATCATGATTTATATTCTTTTGATTCAAGGAGAGTGTAGTGTCTAGGAGTCATCAAAGACCTCGTGGTTTCCCTGTTTCAGCTGCCCATGAAAAGTGTGGTCATGGATATTGTGGTAGCCGACGTTCCCCCAAAATTTGGTATGCTATTGTCTAGATTGTGGATTAAAAATCTTGGAGGGACACTACAGATTGATCTCACATACACCACCATTCCGGTCTTTGGAGGGGAACAAAGGAGGTTATACAGAGAAGCCCAGCTAGCCTATATTGTCAGTGATGAAGAAGACCCCACCAATCACCCCATCTTTGCACTTGACACCGACTTGGGGTCTAGTTTGTTGCAGCTTACCGATGCCCCTGAAAGCTCTTTACTAATCAGAAAACATCCCAGCCCTGATCATCTGATTGCCCCTCAAAGCCCCTCTGTGTGGAAGATGTTTTTTGATGGAGCTTCTTCTAACGAAAGCGCTGGCGCTAGAGTGGTTTTCATATCACCTTGTCAAGAAGTCGTGTCCCTGTCATACAAGCTGGAATTCGAAGCCACCAACAACGTGGAAGAGAATGAGGCTCTTGTTCTGGGCATGAGAGCTGCAAAGGAAGTGGGAATTAAAGAGATAGCAATATTTGGAGATGTTGAGTTGATCATTCAGCAAATAAGAAAATCTTATCGCGCTAATAACTCTCGGCTCATAAATTACAGAAATGAAGTATGGGACCTGATGGATAATTTCTTCTTGGCTTTTAACATTTCTTTCATTCTGAGGGGGGAAAATACTCTAGCCGACTCTTTAGTTGTATCAGCCAGTTTGCTCAAGGTTCCTCTCCCGCCTGGGATAAAAAGCGATGTTGAGATAAAATACAAGACCTCTGTACTAGACAATGTCAAACATTGGAAGGTGTTCAAAGATGATCTGGAAATTGAAAGGTTTCTACAATCTGTGGACGAATTTTCTGCATTGCACATTGACCAGGATCCCGACCTGGAAAGTGACCCTCGTCCTGAGGAGTTTTTAAACAAAATCGCCAATCATCAAATCATCCAGCTGCCTAGCAATCACATCTCGAGAGGACTAGTCCCTTTAGAGAGACTGTTCGATGGGAACGATGTGGCAGTAAAGGGAAAGGTCTCGAATGAAGATGCTGATACAGATGAATGCAACATTGGCACACAGGAAGAGCCCAAGTTTGTCAGATTATCAAGCAGCCTGACCATTGAACAGAGGTCCGAGTACACAGAGTTGCTGAGAGAGTTTGCCGATGTGTTCGCTTGGACCTACAAAGACCTCAAAACATACGACACATCTGTCATTAAACACAAAATCCCGTTGAAGGAAGAAGCTAAGCCGTTCAGGCAGAAGCTGAGACAGATAAATCCCATGTTGCTACCGGTCATGGAAAAGGAATTCAAGAAGCTATTAGATGCACAGATCATCGTCCCCTTGAGATATGTCGAATGGGTGGCGAATTTGGTTCCTGTAAGGAAGAAAAGCGGAGAAATCAGGCTTTGTGTCGATTTCAGGAATCTAAATAGAAGCTCAAAGAAGGACAATTACCCCCTACCTAAGATGGAACACATACTGCAAAGGGTAACAGGTGCATCTAGGATATCTATGATCGATGGGTTTTCCAGCTATAATCAGGTATCGGTCATGCCTGAGGACAGAGAAAAAACGGCCTTCACCACTCCTTGGGGCACATTCATGTATGCCAAAATGCCATTTGGGTTGATGAATGCAAGAGAAACATTTCAGCGAGCCATGGATATAGCCTTCATCGGAGAAAAAGACTAGTTCATAGTGATCTACCTAGATGACATCACGGTCTTCTCCAGGTCTGATAAAGAGCACTGCTGTCACTTAAGGAAAGTTTTCTCGAAGTGCCAGAGATTTGGTCTTTCCCTAAATCCCAAGAAGTCCATGTTCGCTATGATGGAGGGCAAGCTGCTAGGCCATATAGTATCGATGGAAGGAGTAAGAATTGATCCCAGCAGAGTGGAGGCAATTCAAACCTTGTCACTTCCCAGGTCTAAAAAAGAGGTCCATACATTTCTAGGAAAGATTAACTTCCTGAGGAGATTCGTCTCAAATTTTGGTGAACTGGTAAAACACATCACAACAATGCTCATAAAGGGAAACAAAGTAAAATGGACCGCTGAGCCCTAGGCATATTTTGACCGAATAAAAAAGGCATTGACTGAGGCGCCTGTGCTAATCAGTCCTAATTATTCCAAGGATTTCTTGATTTTTTCTTTTGCTTCTTGTGATACAGTGGTGGCGGTCTTACTGCAGAAAAATGAGCAAGGGTGTGAGCAACCCATTGCCTTCTTCAGCAGGGCGTTAAGAGACACAGAGAGCAGGTATGAAATCATGGAGAAACGGGCCTACACCTTAGTGAAATCTCTCAAATATTTCAAAGTCTATGTCTTGCATTCAAAAGTAATAACATACGTTCCTTTAGCTTCCGTGAAGGACATCCTTGTACAGCCCAACGTAGATGGGAAAAGAGGCAGATGGATCGCTAAAATTATGGAATTTGACTTAGAGATAAATCCCACCAAGTTGGTTAAGGGGCAAGGCTTAGCCAAGCTACTGGCTAAATCCAATTGCAAAGCCTTGGGAGTTAGTTTCATCAATACTCGCCCAGGATCTCAGCAAGCTGAATCGCCCAGCCAATGCTCTCAAGATGGCTTATCGCTCGCAGGATGTGCCTGGTATCGTGACATTCTATATTTTTTGTAGGATTTGAAGCCCCCCGATGGACCAAGGCGGTCAGGTATTGCCTCATTGACCAAGCCATGTACTAGAAAGACCCTCTAGGGGTATTTCTGAGATGCCTGGACCCGCAGGAAGCCCAGAAGGTTACATTTGATTTTCATAGCGGCCTTTGCGGAGGTCATCATTTCTAGAAGACCACAGCTCACAAGATACTCCGAGTTGGGTATTATTGGCCCACTTTATTCCCCAATGTTTGCAGGGAGATCAGAGCTTGCATCAAATGCCAAAAGTTCTCAGGAAAACAACATCTCAAATCGCTGCCATTAAAACCCATAGTAGCTTCGACACCTTTTTAGCAGTAGGGGTTGGACTTCATCGGAGAAATTCATCCTCCCTCAAGTGGTCAGCACAGATGGATCCTGACTGCAATAGATTATTTCACCAAGTGGATAGAAGTTGTCCCCACCAGAAGCGCATCACACAAAGTAATTATTAGCTTCCTGAAGGATATCATAGCCCGATTTGGCTGTCCCAGCAGGATCGTCACCGATAATGCTGCTTCTTTCAAATCTAAACCTCTAGTTAAGTTCTGTGAGCAGTTCCAGATCTCGCTAATTCACTCCACCCCCTACTATCCCCAGGGCAATGGTTTAGCGGAATCCTCCAACAAAATCCTGATAAAGATCATCAAAAGATTGTTAGAGGATAACAAAAGAGCCTGGGATTCAAAGTTGAAATTTGGTTTATGGGCTGATCGTGTCACAAAGAAGAAGTCTCTGGGCACTTCGCCATTTCAACTAGTTTACAGAGCAGAGGTGGTTTTCCCTAATCAGCTCCCCTTACCTGTGGCGAAGTTATTTCAAGACTACGAGGGAGAACCAGATCATATGATCAGAAGAATTCATCAGATAGTGGAAGTGTAGTAGATCAGAGAACAAGTGAGGGACACAGCTTATAGTCATCAGCAGAAGATCAAACAGGATTTTGACAGAAAGGTCAAGAAAAAGGAGTTGGAGATCGGGGATTTGGTATTTAAGTGGGATGCACCTAGACAGGATAAAGGCAAGCACAACAAGTTCGACGCCCTCTCAATCGGCCCCTTCAAAATCTCTGAGATTTTCTCCAACAACACATACGGGTTGCAGGATCTGGAGGGTGAAGAGGTTTTCAACAGCCCAGTGAATGGGCATTTTCTGAAAAAATGTTTTAGTTGAGCCTTAGACGGCTCCTTTGTTTGTAAATATTGTCCTTTTTACCTTTGTGTATTTTCTTTTTACATGTTTTTGACTTAATAGGTGACTCCATAGCCCAATAGCAAGGCACTAAAGCTGCGGAAGGAGTTCTTAGAGCATCGTAGGGACAACTCTATCCCCCATGGAGCCTAATGTTAGCGATATTTCTTGTCTTGGGATTAGGCGTACCCAGGTCTGCAGTTTGCACAGGAATCACCCCAGCATAACACGAGAGAATCTCATTTTTTGGCAGTAAGTCAAGCGAGCGGGTGAAGTTTTTCCATCGACGGTTGAGATCCATCCATAGAAGCGGATCGACGGCCATCGGGTTTTCGGGGCTGACCAGTTGCCCAGGGTTTAGCAAGGGGAAGCTCCATGGGTCAAAATGAATCTGGACAGTCCGATCTCATTGGGACAGGTGGCAAGCCTGTCGGCATATCGCAGATCGAGGTTTCGAGGAGCAGGCACCCCTCGTTTCATGCATTTCGAAACCCCAAACCCCGAATTTCGGATAGCGCCCAGGATCAGGCCCATGGTTTTGGCGCCTGGTCGTAAGAGAACAGGCCTGGAGGAGGGGCGTTTATGTTTGTCATTTGGCCACTTGGGCCCCGAAGCACCAAGCTAAATCTCAGAAGGAAGGCATTGTGATGCTCCAGATGTCGATTCGACGTGAGCTAAATCCCAGTACCTGTTGGAGATTAATGAAGAAAAGAGAGGGTGGCTCAAACCTCACCTCGCTCATTTATTACAGAGTATGGAGGTCTCAGCTGAAATTCTTCCCGGGAGGGTCCCCTATACCATTTCTCCTCAGGGAAGCCACGCCGAGTCTTCAACTCGCCATAAGAACCTACACACGCCAAGTCGACATTCAAAGGGTTCATCTACCTCTGGCGCGGGCCATGCTGAATTAAGGTAGCATATGACAGAGCAATGCAGGCCAGATTTGATTGAGGCGACGCCATCCATTGAAAGTTCTGAGATGCCTCTGCTGGGCGAAAGGAAGGGAAGAGTATATGTAGGCATTTTTTCCATTTTGTAAGGATCGATGGTAGAGCACAGCTCCCGACTGTAAAGTTTTAGCAGACATTCTAGCTTTCTGTTCATGCATCTGTATATGAGATTTCTTATTTTATAACATACAGTCTTCTTAATCCATCTAAGTTTTCATCTTATACAAAGAGATTTCGTGATCGAATTATTCACATGAATTATAGCAACTCAGTTGTGATAAAGGATTTATTATGGCATTATTGCTTTCTCTAGTTTTCAGCGTTTGAACGTAGGAAGATCTTGTGTTTAGATGTCTTCTTCCACAGTCTGTTAGGAACCTGAGGTTTACGACAAACCTTTGGATCTCTCTGATACAAGTCTTCCCCCTACTCACCCTTACTACGACTCACTATTTGAAGTTATCTAAAACCTCACTTGCCCATGCATGCCTGGCCTAGTTTCGAAATTAGAACCACATCGCCTGAGTTAAACTCCATCCGATCACCCCATCAAACAAATCGTGACATTAAAATGATGGGCATTAGGCTCTACTCCTGCAAGCAATCCAAGAGTGACTTCTGACGCTAACAGGGCACTTGAACCTAGATAGGATGTTGGTCTCCAAGAACTGAATAATGACCGTGTCAGTATCCTTCTTCATTGAAATTACTTCGATCCACTTCATGAAATAATTTGTGGTTTTAAGTATCCACCTATGCTATGCCGAGGATTGCAAATGAATTTCTCCTATAAAATCTAGGTCCCATTGCATGAAATATGCTTCGATCGGGATCGGTTTCAGCGGTAGGGGTTGCAACTGTCTCCTTCCATCGAAAATCTGACACTCGTGGCAACTAGAAACTTCTTCGTATACATCTGCGAAGATGATAGGCCAATAGTAACCCTCTCTGAGAATTTTATGCATGGTGGTTTTCTAGTAGTGATGTCCCCCACAGTCGCCTTTATGGAATTATTTGATGGCCTGTTCTATGTCATCTTCTAGTATGCAACTCAACAATATCCCTCCTAGATCTTTCCAATACAGTGAGTTGTCCAGCATGCAAAACTTAGTATCTTTGAGCTTTAAAAATTTGGCCTTGGTCTTACTTAACCTTGGAGGGGCTTACAGATTCCTCAACACATAAATGATATCCATATACCAAGGTGAATCGATGAACTTTGAGCCACTTGCACGGTTGTTTTTTCCTTAGGATTCTTTGATAAATCAATGATGAAGTTGATTCCCAGGACGTCGTAGTTCAATTGCACCATAAAGTTTGTGAGGCCCTGTCCTTTGATCGGCTTTGTGGGCTTGATTTCAAGGTCATATTCCAGCATGGCCGCGATCCACTTACCTCTTCTTCCCTCCGGATTAGGCTAAGTCAGGATATCTTTGGCTGAGTTGTTGGGCACATACGCAATAAAGTGGGAATGTAGTATGTAGGCTTTGAACTCCTTTAGGGATTTTACTAAGGCGTATGCTTGTTTATCCATAATTTCATACCTCAGTGGGTAATCCCTCAGTGTCCTGCTGAAGTAGGCTATAGTATTATCAAAGTTATGATCGTCTTTTTGTAACAATACGCCAGCAATTGTTTGCTCCAAGGTGAACGAGAACAATATGAAGTCTTTCGTGAAGTCTGAGTTGGCCAACACGGGAGATTTGGTCAGCGCTATCTTGATTTATTCAAATGATTTTCTGTCTTCGAGGTTCCATTTTATCTCGTTCCCTTTTTTGAGCATACAGGTTATATGTTTTATAATTTCTACCAAGTTCAGGATGAACCTTCTCAAGAAATTCACCTTTCCCAGGAAGGACTACACCTCCTTCTTACTGTGTGGAGTGCTGATTTTCAGGATTCCTTCATCCATGCTAGGGTATATCTTTATACCTTATTTCAAGATGATGTTCCCCAATAGTTTCCCCTCTTGCATTCCGAAATGTGATTTTTTCGGATTCAAATATATGTTGAACTTCCTGCACTTTTGGAAAAATTTCTTCAAATTCCCGAGGTGTTGTTCATCGAAGTCAGAGTACACTGTGATGTCATCCAGATAGATCAATATAAATTTTTCATTCTCTTCGGAAAAGGATATATCCATCGCCCGCTGGAAAGTATCTCCAACGTTCATCAAGCTAAAGGGAATCTTAGCGTACATGAATGTCCCCCATGGTGTCGTGAAAGCTGTTTTTTCCCGGTCATCTGGGTGTACCATGACCTGATTGTAACTTGAAAATTCATCTAGCATAGACATCTTCTAGGACCCAACTACCTTTTGCAGGATATATTCCATCTTCGGGAGCGGGTAGTTATCCTTGAGGGATACTTTGTTCAAATTTCGAAAATCGATGCACAACCTTATTTCGCCACTCTTTTTCCTTACAGGTACCAGATTTGCAACCCATTTTGAAAACCTTAAAGAAATGATAATTTTGTCTTTGAAAATTTTCTTTACCTCCTTTTAGACTAGCGGTAGCAGCAGGGGATTTATCCATCCCATATTTTGCTTGAAAGGCTTCTAGTCTTCTTTGAGAGGAATGACATGATGAATCACTTTGGCATCATAAATGTTCAATTCATCATCACTCCAAGAGAAAACGTCACGAAAATCCTTCATGGGCTTGATGTAATAATGTCTGACCTCTGGACTGAGCTTCTTTGATAATTTGATTATTTTCAGATTCTCTTGGGTCCTGATATTACAATCCTCGACATCCTCGTCATTTGTTGTGATCTTGGGATTTCTAGCCACGTCGTTTTCATCAAAAATCCTTTCCAACGGAGCTAATCCTTTTGGGATGATGTTATTCTTTAACTGTACTATGTACCTTCCATCTACATGGTTTTGGAAAGGATCATCATCATTACGTTCATCTACGCTTTCATCTTCGTTGCAGCAACACTCGTCATCGATGTTCATATTAGCGAACTCATAGTTCATTTCGAGAAATCTCTCCACATGTTTGTCATCCTCAAACACATGCCAATACCTGACATTATCGAGTACCGCTGGCCTGTGTTTGAATTCGATCTCATACTTTCTATTTGGAAAAATAGGAATTTAAAAAAATGAGGCTAAGGTGGCCAAGGAATCCGCAATCTGATTTTTCCCCCTTGGGATCGCCGATAAATTATACTCCGAGAATTCTCTGAGGAGGTCCAGCACTAGATTTATGTATGCTCTTAGTTTGGGGTTCTTGGATTGATATATGCCTTTCACTTGCTTTATTATGAGCTCAGAGTCTCCATGCACCGCTATCCTTTTTTTTCCCAACTCTTTCAAAAATTTGAGGCCCAAAATCAGTGCCTTGTACTCAACCATATTATTGGTGCAGTCGAAAGTGAGTTTGTATGAGCAGAGTTGTGTGTCCACCTTAGGATTCTTTATCCATATGCCATCCCTTGCCCCTTCCTTACTTATGGCTCCATCGAAACTCATGTTCCACATCTCGTTCTTCGCATAGTTCCTCGGGTCTACACACTCTGTTGCTCGTTGTGCGACTTTGTCATCAATAGCCATGACAGTCATCATTTCTTCTTCTTCAAAACTCATGTCATTGTAAAAAATGGAGGAGACAATATCAGTGTTGACATAGTAGATGGGGTGGTTATTCAGCTATTTCTTACTTCTCAACATTTATTTCAGTAGTACTTCTCTGTATAATCATCTATCCTGACCGAAAACATGGATGGTGGCGTATGACATGTCCATTTGTAGAGTCCCCTTCAATTTTGTGGCCCATGACCTGGATAATAGAATGCCAAACTTAGGGGGTATATCGGACATGACCACGTCCATAACCAAATTCTTATAAGAGATTTGGGCCAGCGAGACAACCATATCTTTGATCAGACCCTGACATTTCACTTTTCTTAAATTGAAAGAAAATATATCCTTATAGGGCTTGGTGATGTCCAAACCCAAATTGTCCATGATCACTTTGGGCATGAGATTGTGTGACACTCCCAAATCCAAAATGGCATTATGAAAGGTCATGTCGTGGACCTTGAGACTGACATAGAATGGGGGAACGTCCTCAATATCACTCGTCTCCTCTACGCGTGGACCAAACAAAATGGCAGGGTGATCATCGTGGACATTCAAAGTGTCGAGAGTCCCACCCATCTTTATCATTTTAATGATCTGATCCCAATATTCTCCTTTCTTTATGAGTTAGTTGAAAGGGATGAATATTTTAATCTTGGCCATTTCGTTCTCAAAGTTAAAAGTGGGAGAGAATTTTTCTACCTCTTTGACGCATGTCTCCCGGCTTGTTTCTGGCACTCTCCTTGGAACTTCCTACTTTGAATTTTCCTTTTCTATCACATCCTTGGTCAGGTTGTCTTGCTTCGGTTGGATTATGGAAGGGATATCCATCGGATTTTTCCTTACGGGATTCGTCTGTTGAGGCTCCCTTATTGGATTCATCTGTTGAGGTTCTGCGGATGCCTTTTTTTCTCATGAGGTTGTATTTCTTTTGGAATTGCATGATGGCGTTGTGATAGACTTTCCTGAATTCCTTCATTTCCCAAGACAGTGTGTCATCTGTCTCCAACATAATGTCATCATTTTTGATCATGTATTGAACATGTTTCCCCTTCATCAAAAACATGTTCCTGTCCTTGTCCTCGCAGCAATGCATTTGATCCTCGAACATCTGATCAAAATCTTCATCCGCGTAATTCTTTTGGAACGGGGGCCTTATTTGCTAGTCACCCTGGTCTCTCTGTTCCCTCTGCCTGATCTGCAAGATTAGACCTCTTCTAGGGTTATGATTCATGTGCTAGGGATCGTGTTGTTCTCGAGCAATGGGTTTTCTTCACAGGGGCATTCTTTCTATGATTTTCTCCATCGTCTTCATCATTAAGTCGAACCTATCCTCTGAGGCTTGAGAGGTTGATGGTTGTGCATCTCCTTGGGGTTTCATCCCGCCTCTGTTGTAGTTTTGTTTTATCTTTCCCAATGCCATCAGGTTTACCTTGATTTCGATTGCGTCGCTCATCATAGTGTCTAAATTTGATGATATTGTCTCCCTTAATAGCAGGGCGAAATCACTATCAAAGGAGTCGGCGTATCGCAGCTGCGTAGCCATAGGAGACAACTGGAATTCTGCAGGAATCGAGTTGTAAACCCTCATGAAATGGGTCGAGAACTCTTGCACTGTCTCATTCGGGGCTCTTTTCATATTTTTATATTGGCTCAATAGCTACAAAGGATTCGTTTTGTCTCCCCATCTAGTAATGAAAGACGTTTCAAAAGTGGCGAAGTCTTGAATGTTGGCTACTGGGAGGGCTTTGAACCACTTTCTCACCTCCCCCGAAAGACTCTGCGTGAACGAACTGATTTCCACATCTACATAGTATACCTCTTCTATGTCGACGAAATCATTGAACCAATCCAGATGCTTTTGGGTTGAAATGTTTCCTTCAACATCGCAGAGCTTGATCCTCTGGTTGTAGTTCTAGGGAAAATCATGCAGTTGGGTAGGCAGAACAAGGGGGGAGAACCTGGCAGCCATTTCTCTAGGTGGGTTTCAGATTTGGGGGATGTTATGAGCGGTATTTGTAGCTTGTGGGATTAGAGATCAAAACCTTTCCTTGTCAAAAACTATATGGTCCAATATGGTTTATGATTTGGACCTGAACAAAGTTTGTTCGAACAAAGCGTCAAACTAGAGGTCGTCAATGCTTTGAGCCCCATCCTTGGGCAAGGATAGATTTCTATCTAAGTAATAGAATGGGTCTTGCGCCTGCTCCCTTACCCTGCGAAGAAGTATCTCAGGATCATACACGGGCTCTACAAGGTTGGGGTCAGGATTGGCTCTGGTATAAATGGTCTTCGGAGCCAGGTTTTCTGAATGGCGCTATTAGGTGGCATTGGTGTTTTTCACTGGAGTCGCCAAGGTAAAGGTTTTAGAAAATACATATGTTTTCCCCATTGTTACTCTCAGGGGTCAACACTATATCTTTAGTCATTTTCCCAGGGAAAATTTATTCAATTCCATCCATGGAAATGATGCCAGAAATGTTAGTGCTCTGTAAACTTCATTCAGCTGAGAAAATAAATGACAGAGGCAACCAACAAACCAACTTTGAGGCCCAAAACTATCCTTTAGGACCTGGAGAGGGCTCTCTCTGGAGACTTCATCTCTATACAGGATATAACTTTAAACTCTCGGCTATATTTAACACTTTTAAACAATATTTTTTGGTTCTATTGGTGACAGAAAGAAAGACCTTGGGCTATGGAGTTGATTTAAGAAAACGACAGAAACAAATGACTCAGTGAATTAACTCGAGAGGATAAATACTAAATCAACAACAATATTTAGTTAAAAATCATTGTGTGTGGCGAGAAAAAAACACATGAAGCAACTTGGAGAACCGTTGGGGATGAATTCAGAGTTAACTTAGGGGAAATATGGTTTGTCTAAATGGCGCGAATCTAGAGCACTGCGTGGTGAATTATAGATTCGAAGTCACATTCTGATTCAGACAAAGATTACAGATATGAATATAAAGAACATAGGAAAGCACATACACAAAGAAAGAATACAATACATCAGACTGCCATCGTTAGAATCTTTTCATCAAAGCTTCATGAATTTTTCATTAAGTTTCAATCCGATAAAAAAAAATACAATCAATAGTCATTGTCTACACTGTATTTCCAACCAACCTGGCTTACATTGAAATGCTGGAATATATAGACAAGGGTGTGCCGCTTGGGCTACCCTACGCTCTAACTACTATCCATAGAAACTAGGTTTCGATTACACTCTGTCAGATGGCTCTTCGAATGGCCTTTTGCTAAAAATATAACCAACTGCAATCGACAACATCATAGTCACTCGTCTTTGCCACAACGTTTCAGTCATAAGTAAGATCTCGTCATTAGAAAATGATGTGTCGATGCTTTCCTTTGATAGGGCATCTGGATGATCAAGTGTTCTGTCAGACTCCTGTCACACATTGTAACAACCGTGATCTCTGTTGCACAATCATTTGCTGGTGCGTGCATGTTGTGGGTGACTGTAGACTGTTGCAGGTGCCTCAAAATGATGAACCCAGCTAGGGAACAATGCCTCTTCTTCAAATGGTCGCACGTCTAACGTACACTTGTCCTTCGTCATGAGATCCCATCATTGCACATCGTATGTTTTCCGCGTGGGTATATGTCAGAGTCTAAGTCTGTGCCACGTCTAAGGATACAAAAAATGGGGTCGATCGATCATGCGTCTGGTCTTGTTTGCATTTTAGATACTCGAAGCTTTCTCCTGAGAGACCAGTTTCTCCTTTTCAGGTTCATCACTTGCCTTTGCAGAACCGTGTTCCCTTTTAGCTTATTTTGTGCTCTGGACAAAGCCGTGTGGGATTTCTCCATGGTCGGTACACATTCCCTGAAGTGTTTCACATTCCTTTCTTTCAACACCCTCTATGTTTCACGCAGTTGTATGATCGTATCCTACGCTTCCCTGAGTTGTCTCTTTATCCAAGTCATGTTTCCCTCGCGACCTTGTGATGTTGATACTTCGAGGGTCTTTGTTGCTAACTGTTGTCTCAGCTCTCTGTTTTCCTGGTATAGCTTAGCAATAATGAGTTGCACTTGCTTCAGCTGATGTGACGACTCATGAACATCTGTGCATTCGGTGTCTGTCCGCCTCCTTCTATGCCATCTTTCTCGACTTGTGCCTTCGACGGGCTCCAACTGAATAATGCGCATGAGTAACTCTTCGACGACTGACTTTGCATGTTGCTCGCTTGGGACTCAGGTCTCTCCGACCTCCTTGTTTTTCCTTGGCCTTCCCCTTCTCTGGGGTATTGGCTATTGGGGGGAGAGGGCTTCCAATGTCCTTCCTTCCTTTGCAACCCTTCCTCCTTCAACCTCTACACAGTGCGATGTTACCCTTTCCGCACGTAGAGGAAAATATCCTTTTGGATCCTTGGGGATGCCTGCTACAAGTAGAAAGGAATCCCATTTATTTCCCAATCGCCTTAACTCCTCCACCAAAAACAGTTTAATCAGCGATACAAGAAATATTTTCCTCTTCGACTGATTTGTTTCAGCTCGGGCATTGTCTGCCATTTCTCAGAGGCTTTGGTGTAAGAAAAAGGGAATATTTAATGGTCTCCTCCCTATGAAGTGCATCAACAATCTAATGTGATGTGAGTGTATTCTGTCAAACCTCCCCTCACTGGTGAAATATTTCTTAATCACTTCCATGACTTTCTGAAAGGGCCCCTGCAAATATCTACTTGGCTCGCCTGCTTCAACTTTCCCACCTAAACAGTCTCACTTGATAAAGTCTTCGTAACCACACATGTCCAAAGGAATGCCTTTAAACAACCTTTCACCATGTGAAGGGATCTTTGTCGCTGTCGACAAATTTTCCTCTGTCACTTGGAAAACGAAACTTCAATTACCGTGCGGGACCCGTCGAACCTGAGCCCAAACTGCTCTACTCGTTTCGTGTTGAATCCTTGGATTTTTCTGCAAAAGGTCATGCAACCGACCTGGTCAAAAGATGCCCTAACCTCCAGATCTTCGTTGACCAACGTCAATATTTGAGGCTCGGACCCAACATTCCTGCCACTTCGCACACCCTTTCTTATGTTCCAGGATGTCGTCATGGTACAACGCGTATTGGTTCTACACATGGTGGATTTTGTGCGAGCCAGAGGAGGTAATCTCAATTGACCTAGGCTTGCGAGAAGAATTATAGGTGATGCGTAAACTTGACTAATGAACATAATGCATATAGAGTGCTCGGAATTTATAATCGGATGGGCGAGAGATGGGAACGTGTTGGGGGGCACTGAATTCATGGCGACTAGAGGTTTCAGAGTGAGCTTGAATATTTTTGCAGTACATTCGCATGACGGGTACACTTCAGAGTGTGCGAAGTACAAATGATAAGAGTTGCAGGGCATATGTGATACGAGCGTCGTGATTTTTTATTCTCTCTGATTTCATAGTGAGTTGATGATGGTCACTTCTTCTGCCAAAGCGACTTCTATTTAACAACTTGCCTCAACTTTAGGCACATAAGACCTTCTCTTCTAACAGGACTCGACTCTTTCGAAAAATACCCTTACCCCTTACACGTGTTTTGGTTTTGACATCCCTTCTTGACTCCAAGGGCCAACTGACCACTTGTTGACTTCGACCGGTTTTTCTTTTCAATACCTGACCTCACATATTTTGACACACAGACTCTAACTCGACTAAGACCGACTCTAACTGAAAAAATGATGGAGCTAACACTCTTCATTATAGACCAAATATTTTATATCCTTGTTCTTTCAGAGCCTTGCTAAGTCTATGGAGCGGTGAGGTCTAAAATGGATTTTACACTGGGAATTATAAGTTATTATAAAATGCTAATAATTCGATATGGTTGAATCCATCACCTTATAGAAACCAGACTCTTCATTATAGACCAAATATTTTATATCCTTGTTCTTTGAGAGCCTTGCTAAGCCTATGGAGTGGTGAGCTCTAAAATGGATTTTACACTAGGCATTATAAGCTATTATAAAATGCTAACAACTCGATATGGTTGAAGCCATAACCTTATAGATATTGTAATGTCAAATTCAAGTCTATATAATTAACTATTCAATTCATTCCAACAGGTTTTTGAAAGTGAATTTCCAACTAAGGTTCTAATTGCTTCTTTCTCTATCCTCTTATTATTTTCATGGATGATAGGATGAACATTAAAAATTCACAAATGAAATAATATGTCCAACAAAACTTGAGATTAAATACAACGTGTGACTTTCTTCAACTAAATGTAAGCATTTAGAACATTACCTAATCTATATATTTGCAAGAATCTATAAATATTCCACCATAACAACGTTGAATTATTCAAATTTTGAAACCAATCCATAAATAATAAATATGATATGATCGAAGATAATTAAATTATTCAAATTTTGAAGTGAATCCACATACATAAATACAAGTTGATTCTATTTAACTCTTCAAATTTTGAAGCCAATCCATAGATAAATACACATAAGTTAGAGCCAATTAGAGGGAATTCTTTTATAATTAATTACGCATATTTATCAAAACTAGCCACATGGGTATATGTGAATGAAACTTGTTAAATCAATACACTTTGTTTGACCTAGTGTGTGGATATGTTCAACCAAAACTCAATTAAACAAGGAACTAATAGGAAACATAAACATCATTGATGAAGTTATGACTTGATCTTGTTAGACATCATGAAAGGCATCCATGTAGCAAAATAAGCCTCCCAATGACACTGACAAGTGTGTACACGAATGTATGGAAAAGGAAAATCCTCGCTAATCGATGGAAATATTTATGTTGTTATAGCAACTTGAATTGCTTCTTCCGTGTGGCATCACCCACCCCAAAAGACCAAAAATATAGTGTTAATTGTCTACTTGAATCCATTTTGGAGGGATTCTTACATATTACATAAGCATGCCTAATTAGTAATTTTTGTGACATCACCCACCCCACAAGACATAAATGATAGTGTTAATCGTCTACTTGAATCCATTTAGGAGGTATTCTTACATATTACATAAGCACGCCTCATGAGTAATTTTTGAATATCTAGGCTATAACATCATGATGGTCACATTTGCCATGAGAATTGTGCTATGAAGTGTTGTTTCACACAAGAAGGTTTTTCAATGCCAACCCTTGTTCAACACTACAACCATCCCATTATTTTTCTCTTCCTAATACAACCTAAGGCCTGTTAAATTTTTAATTAAAATAAAGTACCAAGGCAAGTGTTTCTCTTCCCTAGGCGCCTAAGGGGGAGAAATTGCCGAATGTGGATCCTAGTCATTTAATTTGTGAGATGCAAATTAAAAGGTGACTTTATGATTAAAGTGAGGGTGAGTGAAGAGACACCAAATCTCAGCCACCCATCTGATCTAATCTCAACCGTTAGATTAGAAAACCCCTCACCTTCCCTCATGAGGTCGACCTAGGAAAGAGGGCGCACCCATTCTTGGGTAGTTGGAGAAATCTTGGTGAGATGCCAAGAGGCTCTTGGTGAGATGCCAAGAGCAAGGGAAGTTGAAGAAGCAACAGTCTTGTTGAGAGAGCAAGAGACTCTTGGTGAGATGCCAAGAGGTTCTTGGTGAGATGCCAAGAACAAGAGAAGTTGAAGCATTCTTTTTGAGAGAACAAGAGGAGCTCAAGAATTCTTGTTGAGAGAACAAGAGAGAGCAAGAGAGAGGTCGAGCTGAAGAAAAGAGACAACAACTGCAATTTATGGGAGTATTGGCATGCATTCCAAGGCTATCGAATAACATTTAGTGGCATAGAAATTGAGTCTTAGCAGAGTTTTGGCATGAATTTCGAGATAGTCCGTACAACATTAATTGCTAGGACAGCCGTACAGTTGTACGGATTTCTGGTTCAGAAATCGAGGAGCAAAGCTATAGGAATGTCCAGATAAGTTTGTGTAAATATTTGAAGATGAATATGCTGTAAAAGAATTTCTCAGAAGCTCATAAATAATACAAAGCCCTCTCTCACTGGTTTTCCCCTTGTGGGTTTTTCCAGGGTCGAAGTTAGACCGAAAATATTTGTGTCTATATTTTCTGAGTTTTGCAT
>ML786989.1:175531-219697 GCA_009831015.1 Picea engelmannii | reverse complement strand
TGCCATCAATGACAAGTCTATGCTGCCTGTAAAACATGCCAACAATCCTTTGTACATTCTTCCTTCCTGCACCCATGCCATCTTCATTGCTGTACTTGCCATCAATGACAAGCATATGCTACTTGTTAAACATTTTCCAACAGTGTGTTGTTGCGCCCATCTTTTAGGTGAAAAAATTCCAGGACTCAGGAGTCCTGCCCTGTGAGTTGCGCTTGTCCATTTTGGCAGTTGCGGCTTTGCACCATTTCTCGTATTTGTGAGATTATTACTTCCTTGAGTTTCCCTTCCGGAAGGCTTTCATTCTTGAAGATGCATCGATTTATTTATTTCCATATTGCCCATATGATCATCCCTGGCATGAGATTCCAGCAAAGGTTCACCATTTAATTTTTTCTATAACTCGCATTCTAGTTATTGATGGTTGTGCTGATGTTACTCCGGGTCCTATTGGACTGGAGAAAGATGCTTTCCGCCAAGTCCCAGATCTTTGTTGTGTAATTACAATCATCGAGGAGGTGATTTGTTGTTTCTTCCTTTGCTTGACAGAGGTGGCATCGTGATGGGCCTATGAAACCCCTTTTCCTTAGGTTTTCCCAGGTTAGAATTCGGTTGTGAACTACTAACCATTTGAAAATTTTGATTTTTGGCAACTGGGGGATGTCCCAAATATTTCCCCACTGTTGCACCAGGTCTTCTTGGTCCTGGGACGTGATGTAATTTTGAGCTTGTTTTAATTTGAATTCCCCACCATTTTTCTTGCCCCATCTTAGTTGGTACTCTTCTTCTGAGACTGCAATTTTCCTTTTCCCCAATTCCTCCTCCACCTCCTTCACGATTGTTGTGATCCGATCTCTATTTTGTGGGTTGATTTTGTCCCAGATCCTCCATCTATCATGATCATTTTCTTGTTTCCAGTAGTCACGGAGTTTGATTTTTCCTTGTGCGGTCATCTCCATGTGGAGTTCCTCCCTATTCGAATTTTCCATTATGGGTTCCTGTTGCCATGTGTCCTCCCAGAATCTGGTTGTTTTACCATTCCTCACTTCCCAGAAGCTGTGTTTTTGGATCCAATTTTTGTTGTGCCAAGCTAGATTCTAGATGGTTGATCCCTCCCTTGTGCTCATAAAGTAAATTGGATCTTGTTCGTTGATGTCTAGGGCATACTTGGCCTTCCAGAGGGTTTCCCATGGTGTTTCCTTTTCTTTGACCCATCTCCACCATAGTTTCACCCTGTAGGATTCATTGGTTACCTGTGGGTATTGTAACCCCAGGCCTCCTTTGCATTTGGTCTTGCAAACCTTCTCCGTCAGGGGGATTCCCAAGTATTTCATTGGGAGTGTCTTGCGTTCAAACCCCAAAATATTTGCCAGGTTTCTTTGAATTGGTGGGTTGGTATTGAAGAAATAGATCATGGATTTGGAGTGATCGATATCCGTGCCCGAGGCTTCCCCAAACTCTTCTAATATTATTTTATAGGTTTTCGCTTCCTTGACCATGGGTGTGCCATGGAGTAAGGTGTCATCAATGAACTGTTGGTGTGTGGAGGTAGGGAAATTTTCAAAAGGTTTGATGCATGTTATTTCTCTTGTTGTAGTTGCGCTTTTTATGCTTCTACTGAGTCCTTCCATCATCAAAATGAACATGAAAGGTGATAGAGGGTCTCCTTGCCTGATGCCTCTTAAAGGCCGGAAGGGTTTGGCTGGGGCTCCATTGATTAAAAGCAAGTAACTTATCGTAGAGACTAGGCTGACAATCTAGTTGATCCAGTCTTGCACAAATCCAAAAGCTTCCAGAGTCTTGACCATATAGTGCCAGGTAATTTTGTCATGATCCTTTTCTAGGTCAAGTTTGATTATCATCCCCCCTCTCCTCTAGAGTTTCAGTGTGTGTATCAGCTCAAGGACATGGATGATGTTGTCCACAATTTGTCGCCCTTCTACAAAACCTACATGTTCCTTTGAAATCAATGTGGGTAGGAGAGGTTTCAGTCTATTGGCTATGACTTTGGAGATTATCTTGTAGACCACATTGCATAAAGCTACGGGTTTGCAGTGGTTTGAGGTCCTTGCTTCATTTTCTTTGGGGATTAAAGTAATCATTGTGGAATTTAGCACTTTCAGAATGGAGGTCGAGCATATAGAGTCTTCCACCACCCCATAAACGTCCTGTTTGACCACTTCCTAGTAGGAATTGAAGAAGTCCACTGTGAAACCATCTAGGCCTAGGGCCTTTCCATTGGTCATCTCCTGGACCACTTGGTCAATTTCCTCCTTAGCGATGGGTTTTTTTTAGGTTGATATTTTGTTCCTCAGTAACTAGTCTGTGGATGTGCTGAGCTATCTTTTGTATGGCCTCCGTTAGGTCTTGGTTGGGTTCCTGGGCTATCCCCTGGAAGTGGTTTACCAATATGTTTTCAATCTCCTTGTGGGACTCTCTCTCAAGCCCCTCCTGATCCTGAATTTTCAAGATTTTGTTGTGGGTTCTTCTAGCAATGGTTGTTTTATGAATGAACTTTGTATTCCTTCTTTTAGCCACCTCATTCTGGACTTTTGGTTCCATAGAGTCTCTTCCTACTGGCATCTTTCTTCCCATTCTTGGGTCATTTGAGTCTCTTCCTTTTTCCTATCCTCTGTATATCCCTCGTCTATGCAACTTTCGTGGTGTTTCCTCATTCTGTCTTCAATACTTTTTTTTTCTTGGTTTATGTTTCCAAATATTTCCTTGTTCCACTCCTTGAGTTTATGTTTGATGTACCTAAGTTTCTTATAATTATTGAACATCCTTGTCCCTTGCTCGGGTTGTTGCGCCCACCACCATTGGCTAATATTCTCCTTGAAAGTGGGATGTTCATTCCAAAATTTCTTGAATCTGAATGGTCTATTCCTCAGTGTGGTTTGGAAGATTGCTTCCAATTGGACTGGCCAGTGGTCTGAACCCCCCTAGGGTAGGATGTTGCAATATAAAGTTAAACCCTATAGAATAATGGACTCTGACACAAAGAATCTGTCTAGCCTCGTCGCTATCTGATGTTGCTTTATCCGTTTTTTGTTCCATGTGAACTGGCCATGAAAATTATTATGCATCTCTATCCAGTCTCCTGGTGCCTCCTTTTTTTTTTGTAAGTGTTGTGATGATGTTGAAGTCCCCTGCCAGGATCCATTGGAGGTTGCTGGAACGGGCTTTTAGGTTTTCTAGGTCTAGGAGAATTCTTCTCTTTCTTTCCAACATCTGGGGACCATACACATTAGTGCATAGAATCACCTCTGTGCTACCTATGATTTGCATGTTAACCGAAAGTGTGTGTCTAGTGGCTTTGACTGCTAGTAATTTCATCACTTGTGGGTTCCATAAAGTGAGAATACCGCATGCCATCTGTTGTCCTTCGACAACCAATGTCTTGTACTTGCTCCATTGTTTTTTGTTGATTCTTTCCATTCTGTCTGCAATACATTTTGTCTCTTGGATGAAACAAAGGTATGGTTGTTCCTTCCTTAGTTTGTTTTTAAAGATTCTTTGCTTTCGTCGGCTGTTTAGGCCTCTAATATTCCATGTTATAATATTCAGTTAAACATGTGGGGAGGAGTTGGTAAAGATCTTTTTGATCTTACCTGAGTTTATCAACAAAGCTCCTAGTTCCTCTAGGGATACACTGTTTGATTTCCTGCCTTTATTCCTTTTCATTTGTTTGGGTGAGAGTTGGAGTTGTCCCTCGCCTGCTTTGATTCAGAGGTGTCCTATCTCTCCGTGCATGCGCTTGAGCCCTCTAGATTTTTCTTCCTCCCTTAGGAGGAATAGGTATTGGTTATGATCTAGTTGCTCCACTGGTACATTGTTTACACCCTACCTTTTCCATTGCTTCAGTATGTTTGGGAGATCTATTCCTTCCCTTTCCACAATATCTCTGAGATTAGGATATTCCATACCTACCTCACTTGGCGTCATTTCTGCATCTTCGTCTGCCTCCTGCATGGGGGTGTTGGCATCTCTGATTTCTCCGTCCATAGGAGTTGCGCTACCCCCCTGTTCCATCTTATTTCTTGGTTTGTTTGTGTTCTCATTTGTGGTTTGTTCCTTAGCTTCTTTGGCTTTTTCCTTTCCTTTCCTCCTTCTTCCCCTTTGTTGGTTTTGTCCTGTCCTTTTGTTCGAGTCCTAGCTTTTGGATTGCTTCCAGTTGGGGCTTTACTTGGTTTCTTTTTTTCTCTATTTCTGTGGTTTGGCTTGATAAATCCATCCTCATCCTGCTTTGTTTTTGTGTTTTCCTCTTCTTGTTTTTTGTTGAGAGAGAATTCTCTAAATAGGTGTCCATGTTCATGGCATCTTTGACATCTAAAATGGATCTTCTTGTAGTTGATTCTTTGTATCCATTCCTCATCCCTGAATTCCAGGCTTATGGATTCTGGGAGTGCCCCTGAAACATCCATATCTATGAAGATCCTTGCATAGGAGGTATATCTCCCTTTTAGGGTTGCTTCCGATGTCTTCACATATTTTCCAAGATTTTTCCCGATTTCTTCGAAGGTGGAGGGTAGCCAGTAGTCTAGCGACAGGGAGTAAAGCCTCAACCACATGGGTACATTCTTGAAGGTTTCTTTCTCTAGGGAGAAGTTTT
Organism: Picea engelmannii; assembly: GCA_009831015.1. NCBI lineage: Eukaryota > Viridiplantae > Streptophyta > Pinopsida > Pinales > Pinaceae > Picea > Picea engelmannii. Next base: position 215,088 of record ML786989.1, on the reverse strand, counting down.
CCTCCCATGGTCGTATGTAAAGTCCTGTTGAGGCGTGGAAGTATGGGCCCCCCTCAAAGCTTCTATCCATGTCTTCCAAGTTCATGAATATTGTTGTGAAGAATCCTTTCGACCCCAGGTGGAGTTCCACTTCCCCACTTGACTTCCATTGGTATTTTATCCAGTTGCAAAACATTCTCTCTGTGGGCCACAAACCCATGAACTTGCAAATGAGTGCATGCATCTTCATCTGGTCTCGGTAGAGTTGCATTTTCATATCCTCCAGTATCACCTTGGGTATCAATGTTGTCTTAGGTTTACACGGGTTGCGTCCTTCTACCCCATTGGGTTTCATTGGTTTTTGCGCATCATTCTGGGTTTCTCTGGCTTCTTCCCCCATGAGATCCCTTTCTTCCTGGTTGCTTTCCTGATTCTTTTTCGGTCCTGATCCCAATGCGCTCATCACTGGTTCATTGAAACCGCCGATGCATGGGCCTTTGCCCCTATCCACCACTACCTTCTTGTATGAGGGGGTTCCATTACCGCCCCCTTTGGTAACCATGTTGTGCTCCTTTGTGTCTGCGACTATCAAACCCTAGCTTGTTGTTTCTCCTGCTCATTGAAAGTTTGATCTCAATGATTAGGTATCTTATATTATATTTAATTATAATGAAAAATTTTATTTTTTTTATAATAAGTTATGAACCTTGCACCTGATGGTTCTTTTCTTAAGATCAATTTTAGTTCATTTCAATAGGGGTAATCAATATAAATCATGCATGGATCGATCGACCCTAGATGCATTGTATATAAAGTAGCACCCTACATAAGTATTATTTTATTTTTTTGCACTCCAATTGCACTTCAATGAGTGAGAAATGATTTCAGGATTGGCAGATTTTTTGGGAGGTACACCTTTCAAAGTTGACACAAAGAACACTCTCTATCCTTAAAAGAGCAGTAAATGACAATGTATACTTAAATTTATATAATTATGACGAAAATAAAAATGACAAACCAATATTATATTAAACAAATAAAAATGAATTTGATTCAAGGAAGCTCAATAAAATTATCAATATAATAAATTTGGAAGAAATGATACACATTGAAGATTTTTAATACTTTCTGAGTGTTTTCTGGACAACATCGCGAAGACATTATCCCAAATTAATAATTAGTAATATAATTATTAATAATATTATTAATATATAATAGTAATAATAATAATAAATAATTATTATATTAGAGACTCATCCTTTCATGGATGGTCACCATATGTGCCTTTAGGTTCTCTATATATTTGGCACATTCATCATTGTAATCACATCATCTCATATATACAAAATCCATCACAGAATGTTATATACAATATTACATTATATACTCTTATATGAAAAATAAACATGGTATCGAGAGGGCCCAGGAAAATACAAGAGGTATTCTCCAACTATTTATAAGAAAGAAAATTAAATTAATTTTTAAATTTAATTATCAAAGAGACTTGTCTTTTTGGATAAATCTAATATTACTATAAAAAGACACTTGAGAGACACAACAATAGACACATATTTTTTTCTCTCTCACACGTGGGAAGTGATCTAAGGAAGAGACTGAAGTTTCTAAGTAGTTGAAATTTTCTGAGTGTAATTACTTGTGATGTTCTAGAGTTTACTAAAGTAATGTCGTATATCATTGGAAGTAATTACCACTTGCGGAAAATTGTGTTGTCTAATTTAGCACTAGAAAATCAACATGGTTAGCCATATGACATCGAGTATATGATGGATGTGTGTTGGTCATAGTAGAAGACGTATCATTTGTAGGGTCATTGTATATAATTTTGTAAAGACATGGTTTCCATTGCATCGGAAAAATGTGAATTGTCTCCTTGGATTGCATGGTGAATCTGATGCTTTTGGTTGTTCTTGTTCCGGGAAGGTCACGGGAAATAGCTCTGAGAGGGAGCCATAATGACGGCTATAGGAAGAAACATGAAGCAATACTATCCAGACATAATTTTGTACACATCCATGTAATGAAGAAGAAGAGGAGGTCAGCACGTGCAGAGGGAGTAGATGACTCTGAAGAATATATAGCCTCAGAGGGAGTCAAGCTTCAAGAGGGAGCATGCAGACTCAGAGTGGGACTGATCTCAGAGAGACTCAGTTTCTTAGAGACTTTCATTCAGAAAGGATTCCTCTTCAGATTCGGTTTCAAATGGGAGAGATGTCCTCCAGGACTGTCAGACAGGAGGCTATACCTTGAGGGGATATGAGACCTCCTAGAGAGGATTCCCTTGTTTTAACGAAGGAAGCCAGTCAGAAGGAATAGGATGTGGAGCTTTTAACCTTTATTCTGAGACATTTACATTGGTTGAAAACAAAACATTTGTTGAGATACCTACGTGGTACGAATGGATATGGATTAAGATATGTCTCAGATGGATATGTGAAGCTGCAAAGTTATATGGACTTTGAATGGGCAGGGAGTTTAGTATATCAGAAGAGTACTTCCAGATGTTGTTTCAGTATGGGATCACTGTGATCTCATTGTTGAGTAGGGAGTAGACGTCAATTGAACTCATTACAATGGAGGAAACATATATAGTAGTAAGTATTGTAAGTTGTGAAGTAGCGTGACTTTAGAAGTTTCTTTGAGGACTTCATCTAAGACATGATACAAAAGGGAGTTGTAAAGCTCCAATACACATCCACAGATGAGTAGCATCAGACAGACATTCTCCTAGAGGGGTCATGTTTATTTGACTAAGGATAATGATACATTCACTCACAAGATTAGCCATGTTGATTTGGCTAGTGGTGAATGGCCCAGGCATAGTCTTTCTCCTTAGTCATGTTGATTTGACAAGGAGTGGAAAAGAATTGAGGAGTTGATGTTTCCTCAGGTGGATGCATCGGGAAGACATTCTCTGAGAGGGGTCATGCTAATTTGACTAAGGAGAATGATACATTCACTCACAAGATTAACCATGTTGATTTGACTAGTGGTGAATGGCTCAAGGCATTGATGTTATCCATCTATTAGCATCGGGTAGATATCCTCCTAGAGGGACATGTTAAATTGGCTGAGGAGGATGGTACATTCACTTACAGGATTAGCCATTCTTATTTGGCTAGTGGTGAATTGCACAGGGTGTTGATGTTCTCTATGTATTAGCATCAGGAATTCTTCTCATATGGCTATGTTGACTTGTATAAGAAGGATAACCCAGGTGTGGTCTCTATTCTTGATCATGTGACTTGACAAGGACCATTGGAGACCTGAGGTGCTATGTGGGAGAAGCATACATCCACTGGGTGTTATGTGGGAGAAGTATACATCAACTAGGTGCATGTCAGAGAGGATTACATCAACAAAGGCTCATTGAAAAGTGTAAAAGGGAGTTGGCCTCAGAGTTCGAAATCAATAATCTTGGCGTGATGCAGAATGTCTCCTTAGCTGAGAAGGAGTGTTGAAATTAGAAGCATCGGGTAGACATTCTCCAGAGTGGTCATGTTATTTTGATTGAGGAGAATGGACCAGGTGGAGTCTTAGGGACTTGAGGTGCTTGAGGTGAAAAATTTCTCTCTCGTTGAGAGGGAGTGTTGATTCTTGGACAACATCGGGAAGACATTCTCCCAAATTAATAATTAATAATAAAATTACTAATTAATAATAATATTATTTTCATATATAATAATAATAAATAGTTATTATATTATAGATGCATCCTTTCATGGATGGTCACCATATGTGCCTTTAGGTTCTCTATATATTTGGCACATTCATCATTGTAATCACATCATCTCCTATATACAGAATCCATCACAGAATATTATATACAATATTACATTATATACTCTCATATGAAAAATCAACACTTTGAACATCTATAAGCGATGAAAACATTAATTGTTTTAGTATAAAAATATGTATTTATGAACTACGTCCACTTCCGTCATTTATGTGTATACAAAAAGCACTTTCTCATTGAGATATGGGTTCCCAAGGTTGTGTTTCTATGGTTTTTAATGAGTTTACGCATTGTCTGTAATTTGCAAAGGAATGAAAATAGTGATATGGAAAAAGTTTTTGCATTGCAGAAGATTCTACATAAAGTGGAATCTATTCGAGGGATACCACATGGAAATTTTGTGCTCAATTTTATTCCACTTCCCTCTCAGGTGTGCACCTTGGAGCCCTCACATTGTGGACTCCATGGCCCTTGGCCATATCTGGGTCATCATCATGGACAACATTTCCCTATCATACCTAGACATGTTTTTGTGGGCTAAGATCTAGTTGTCGGTGCCTGAGAGTGACGTGGAGAACTTGGGAAAGTAATTGGATCAAGTCACTGTCATGAACCTCATCTCCATACACAAGAAACTATGGAATGACACCATCTAATGGGATCTATTGTTCATAGAGCCATTGCAGTGTGGTGATGATTAATGGCATTGTGAGAAGCAAGAAAAATACCATTGAATGACACCTTTGGTTGTTGAACTTATACTTATAATAAGAGGGGGGGTGAATCAATATACAATACTTTTTAATTTATTTAACCATTCATCAATCTATCATTAGCTGAGAAATAATCCCATATAAACTCAAATCACAATGCATAAAGTTTAATGTGGAAACCCTTATGGGAGAAAACCACAAAAACTTATTCTATAAATGTTTGTAGGAACCAACCTATTTTTACAAAAATTGTAGGTAACAACCTGCTATTACAAATATTGTAGGAACCAACCTACTAGATACACCAATATCCTTAGCTAAGCACCAACTCAACAAGATGTAGGCACCAACATACTAAAGACACCAATCTCCTCAGTTGAACACCAACTCAATAAGATATGTCTAGACACTGATCTAAGATATTTATACACATAATACTTTTGTCTTCACTTGCATGCTCCATTCCATATAAAATCCTTCAAACCCAAGCAAGCCTCATGGAATCATTCCCATAATGTAATCATTGATGAAAACATCCATTACCGACAACATCCACTGACGAAAACATTCACTCATTGAAACATCCACTCATGACAACATCTAGTCACAGAAACATCACAACCTCACAACAACATCATAACCTCATATCAGTGCACAGGACAACATCACAACCTTATAACACACCTTGAGAATAAGAAATACCTTAAGAGAATACCTTAGACTTCTATCGCACACCAGAAATACACCTTAACACCTTTAGTGCACCTAAGACTTGGTCTCTTTCTTGGTTGCACTAAAAATGTGAAATTCTATCTTGCAGTTATAGTAATTTTGTCCACAAAAGACTGATTGAGCCGACCTCAATTTTCTGGTTGGGTTGTCAGATGGAAAAATTCATATCTCCTCATTCCTAGGGAGTTGGAGAGATTTCCATATACTATTGGAAAGGTATCAAAATATTTTTTTCAACCATGTAACATGTGCTCCCATTTGATTTAGGTATGTAGGGTAAAAATTCCTTCAAATACAAGGTATCAAAATCGACCAAAAATAATACTTTCAACAATTTCCATTTTGCAATATTTATCTTGAACATATGTAGGCTTGTGATATTTATCTTGGACATATTGTATCCCTATATTTGACATCGATTAAAAAAATATTTCCAACAATATCCCCCTTTTTCATTGATGGCAACCCTTAGTCAATTCTGATATCCCCCCTGTCTGCAACTTTCCTTGTTTTTGCAATTCTTCCTTTGTCTGCAACTTCTCCCCCTTTGACATCAATGGAAAAGGGATACTCCCCGAAGATTGTTCTTCCCTTTATTGATGATATGAGAGAGATATCACTCCCATACAACATTTTTCTTCTTTTACTTTATTGAGTATGTATACATCTCTTGATGTTCTATTTTCATTTTCCACTAATCTTTCTGAAGCCACTTTCCTTATCTCACACAATTATAATGAAATGTTTGATTGTAACCTTGATCACACATTTGTATGACACTTAGAATATTATTCTTTAACCCTTAAACATACAATACATTATGTGTCTTAGTCTTTTCATTATCAATATTAGCAATACCTTTTCCAACTATCCTTACAGAAGCCTTATCTCCAAAAGTAACACTGCCTCCTTTTTCTTCCTTCAAGGTGAGAAACTTGGTTCGGTCCCCTATCATGGGTTTTCAATGTCCATTGTCAATGTACCATTGGTTCCCTTCATTTTAAGCATAAAGTGCAAGTTCACATTCTTCCTTCTTCCATTCTTCTTGCCTCCTTTTCCACACTCTAGTGTAGTCTTCTATATGTTTGGTAAGAAACAATTCTTCTCTATTTTTTTTAGGAGACTTTATCATGATATTTCAACAGTCACGTGCTATGTGTTTGTAATTATTGCACTTATAATATTCAATATCAAGTATAGGAGCAAATGAATTGTAGTTTATGTTTGCAAACCCATGAAAAAATTTGATTTTGTTTCTCACATAATCATCCTTTGAGGTTTTGTAAGAACCCCTATTTCTATCTCTCACATGATCACTTCTTGCATAAGATCTACATTCTATTTCTTTGTGACCAAAATTTTTGCAAGAAAAACAATATCCAAAAAAAAGATTTTGGTACCGGTTTTTGAAAGGTCTTCGTGGTAAAATAGCTCTTCTGAACTTATTCTTCTTGTTCTTGTGAGAAGAATTGGGTTTTTGCTGGTCATCATTTCCTTTCATGTTGTTGCTTTCATTGTTGGTGGAGCCTTTGAGAATATTAGCATAGATTTCAATATTTTCTTTATTTTCCTTTTCTGATGGCTTTATGACTTTAATGATTGCATCTCCCTCGATGATATTTTATTTATCGTCATAATTGAGACCTGTCTTGATGAATGGTGACCTTTGGAAACTAAGAATATTATCTAATATTTCATTACTCTTTCCAAACATCAAGCTTCTATTCAACTGATCATTTGTTTTCTCTAGTTCCTTTCTTAAGGAAACTATTTCGACTTCTAGCTTCTCACAATTTTCTTCCTTTTCTTTCAACTGGCTTCTTACCACTTCTTCTATCCTCTTAGCCTCTTCTAGTTGAGTATTCAAAGTAATAATTGTCTTGTCTTTTTATTCAATATCATGATCCTTCTTTTCATGTTTCTGCAATTGCTTCTTCTGTTGTATATTATCTTCTCTGAGTTTGTCTATTTCTTATAAGGCACTAATGATTTATGCTTCAAGATTCACTTCCCCATCAATGCCTTCTTCTTATTAATATTCATTTTATTCAACAACGAGTTTTGTTTCCATGGTTATGGAGAGATATTCTTCTTTATCATCACTATATTCCATTTCTTTGAATCTTCTAGATCCTCCTTTTAGATTTGTCACAACTTGTGCTTCTTCTGTCACTGACTCACAATAGGAACACTCATTGGATTTATCTTCACTAGATCTCTCTTTATAATTTTTTTGTATCTTGTCCCAAATATGTTTAGTTTTTGTATAGTTTATTACCTTGACAATATCATAATCTAGTAGGCCATTCAAGAGGACCTCTATGGATTTTTCATTATTTTCACTTGACGTCTTCCCAACTTTATCTGTATGGCTTGTTGTGACTGATTCCCAAATATCAAACCCAAGGTCCTGCAAATATATCAGTATTCTTATACTCCATGTTGCATAGTCTATTCCATTGAACATGAGAGCTTTATTTGTATGGAGACCTTCCTTACAATCCATATGTGCTCAATATATGCCTTCCAATGGTTAAAATGTTTTTGAAGGAACCTGCTCTAATACCAATTGTTGAACTTGTGATTATACTGAGAGGGGGGTGAATCAGTATACAATACTTTTTACTTTATTTAACCATTCATCAATATATCATTATATGAGAAATAATAATCACATATAAACTCAAATCATAATGCACAGAGTTTAATGTGGAAACCATTACGAGATAAAACCATAAAAACTTATCTTTATAAATGTCTGTAGGTGCCAACCTATTTCTAAAAATATTGTAGGCACCAACATACTATTACAAATATTGTAGAAACCATCCTACTAAAGACACTAGTCTCCTTAGTTGAACACCAACTCAACAAGATGTATGCACCAACCTATTGGAGCCACCAATCTCCTCAATTGAGCACTAACTCAATAAGATATGTGTAGGTTTGATCCACGATATTCATACACATAATACTTATATATTAACCTACATGCTTCATACCATAGACAATCCTTCAAACACTAGAAATCCTCATAGCATCATTCCAAGAATGTAATCACTGATGACAATATCCATTGACGACAACATCCACTGATGAAAACATTCACTCATGGAAACATCCACTCACAAAAAACATCCAATCACGGAAACATCCATCGATGAAAACATCCACTCACAACAACATCAATACCTCATGGAAACATCAAAACCTCATAGAAGTGCACACAATAGCATCACAACCTTACAGAAACATCACAACCTTATAACATACCTTGAGAATAAAAAATACCTTAAGAGAATCCCTTAGACTTTTATTGCACACTAGAAAGACACCCCAACACCTTTATTTCACCTCATACTTGATCTCTTGCTTGGTTACACTAAAAATGTGAAATTCTATCCCGTATTTATAGTAATTTTGTCCCCAAAAGACTGATTGAGCCGACCTCAATTTTATGGTTGTGTTGTCGGACGAAAAATATCATATATCCTCAATCCTAGGGAGTTATAGAGACTTCCATATACCGTTGGAAAGGTCTCAGAATAAGATTGTGAAACATGTAATGTGTGATCCCATTTGAGTTAGGTATGTAGGGTAAAAATTCCTTCAAAGACGGGGTATCCAAATTGACCAAAAATAATGCTTTCAACAATCTCCATTTTGCAATGTTTATCTTGGACATTTGTAGGCTTGTGATATTTATCTTGGACATATTGTAGGCTACCCCTATCTTTGACATCAATGACAACAATATTTTCAACATTGTCTTATGGAACAAAGAGACATATAAAAATACCATTGGAGAACATGTGCAAATGTATGCAAAGTGCCACCTTTTGGCATTGTGAGAGGAGAGAAAAATATCATTGAAAGACAAAGTGCCACCTTTTGGCATTGTAAGGAGAGAAAAGTACCATTGAAAAATATCCGTGAATGTATCCCACCACCTTTTGGCGTGTTGAGAGGAGATAAAGATAGTACTTTTGACAAGTATGATGGTCTAGGGAACTGTGTATTATTTTTAATATTAAATATTGAAGGCACATATGGTTTTCTACCCTCAAGTCCATCTTTTATGTTCACAGTCGTCACAGCTAGGTCCCAACAGTTGTAGAAAAACCTTCAACATATATTCATGTTTATTTGCTCTCTGAGGGTGAGGTTCTATATGTCATGATGTATTTCCCATTCAATCATATGTGGGATTCCTTAGATGATGACGACATTGTAGATTTGATTGAGCGGAATGAATTGTTCTCAAGATTTTAGTTTCTTTTACCTTCGGTCACTATGGATGCCTTCATCTTTGGTTGTTGGTAAAAATTTTTGCACACTGGGTTTGGATTGACATATTACCACAATCGTCATATTTTTGGTAGGGCTTCTTTGATGAAGAGACATCCTGGCTTTCCCATGTCCTTGTTGTTGTGATAATAGCATATGCTAAATAGTTTGTTGAAATAAAGTTTCACTTATGTTTCATCATTGTTCCTTCTTTGTTTCTCTCAAGCCCAAACAATTCTGGATATTTAAAATGTCTAGAGATTGAAGATACTCCTTAGAAAGTAACATTTTTTGAAACAATCGAATTTCATTTTTCATTTTCTATTGCAAATATAATATATCCTATTCATAGTTCGAATTAAAGAAAAGCCTGTGTAGAGTTGAAATTTCTAATCCCAAGACTCATTAAAGAAAATTATGTGTAGAGTTTGAATTTCTAACCCCAAGACTCATTAAATCAAATCCTATGTAGAGTTCGAATTTCTAATCCAAGACTCATTAACAATAATCCCTAAATTCTATTGTACACCCACAAAGAGGTATACAATTGATGATTCTACTAAGTTGGATTTCAGATATGATGACTTATTCAAATTGTTTATCGATGTGTGCATAACAATGTAGAAAATTGAGCAAGTATGAATCTTATAACAAATAACCAGAGCATCCATGTAAAACTTTATAATAACTTACACTTTTGTGTTTGTCTATTCTTTTATTATTTTGTAGTCAGAAAAGCTAGTTCAAAAGATGTGGTTGAAGGTGGTTGTTCAAGAAAGACAATGTCAGAATGTTAAGAACTTTGTTGGGAAAATACTTCATAGTTCACCATCCATTATTCCAAACTCAAAATCTGTAATTTTGTTGGAGTTATAATTAGTAGACTTAATTTAACAAAATTCAAGATTAGAATAGCTTAAAGTTTGTAGACTGGTTAATTTCTAGTTTCTAAATGCCTAGGGACAGATTCTTGACACTACTAGAGAAATATTTTAATGCCCAAGCACATAATTAATTAAAACACCCACGAAATTTTGACCTTGGGATTTCTAAGAATTTGTTTGGTTAGCGGTCCAAGCTCAAAAGGTAGAGCTTCATATAATATTTCTTGTAGTTTGCAAGTACCGAGAAGCAATAGAGTATAATGGTTGGTTCTCTCATTTCCTCCGAGATAGATTTTTCTTACTTTTCATAGACAAATACTTTTAAATATTACATTTAATATTACGCAGATCAAAATGTATCTATCATGGATTACTAACATGAAGATAATAACAGATGGAAAGAAAGTAGTAAGGCATGGTCAAATTTGGATTTAAATACATCATATGCCCTTTATCTCTATTTTTATGCAACAAATAGAAGTATTAGTAAGAGTTATGCAGCAAATAGAAGTATCAACAAGAATACAATCCAAACAATAATATAAGGTTCCTTTGCTTACATACACAGTGATATCTAACCACATTTTCCATCTGCAGGAACCCCAGTCCTCAATATATTTATTTTCAAATGCATTGGTGATTTCTTTAAATAGTTAGCAATAGAAAATATTTTGACCTCTTCTTCCACCTTTTTTTTTATGTTTTTTTTGTTTATTTTCTCTTGAATATCTAGGTCAATTAAACACCAAAATTAAAATAAATATTTCTTGGTGAAGTGTAGGTGCCACATCTGTGACATTAACGAGTGCCCATACACAATTTGGGTAGATGCATTTCTTTGTGGAAGTAAAGAATTGGGACCTGATCAAACCTAGACTTTTAATGTTGCCACAGTAACCAAACAAACGTGAAATTGGGGTCATAATGGCTACTCCATTTCATGAGGCGGGTAGGGGACAGATGGTTCCAAAAAGAAAGGCAGTATGGATGACAGGACTGCTTACAAAAGGAAAATACTAGGGTCCCCCTTTCCCTCTAGAGGCCCTTCTAGCTGGGCAAGAAATTGTTGCAAGGAAGGGGATTCTTATTGATGGCTTCAATATGCACTCTTGCATCCATCGACTACTTTCAAATCTCCTCTAAGTTTCCTTAGTACAACTTTTGTCATTCTTGTGTCACTCAAATTGTTTCTTAGATTTATTTTCTCTTTAGCAAGTGCATGCAAGTTTCTGTGGGATGAAATATCAGTTGCAAAGACTGTAGTGTCCTTGGTATATTTGCATCAACTTCATTGATTGCGATGTCCCTTTGTCTTTCTATCACTTTGGAAATAGAGCAGCTAAGGTGGCTATTTCTTAAATTTTTTAGAATTCGCATTTTTAAATCATTTGCTTGCCTCTGACAAATAGAGAAAAAAAATGAAAGATACCAAAACTAATTAAGTCACTTCACCCTCCCTAAGCCAATAAAAAAATTGAGATATTAAAACTGCAAAATATAAAAAATTATTTGTTTATTCAAAATAATAAATATTTTTCACAAAAGTTTGGCAAAGAGGAAAAATAGGCAAGGAACTTCGTGAAAACCTTCAAACATACCAAAACACGCCAAGTAATAGGAAGCCAATGATAGTTGACTTCAAGGTGAAATCTATGATAGTTGACTTCAAGTCGGCAGGGATTGATAATGTGGAACTAATAATGAACAACTCTCCCTTGTTTAGTAATAGATGTCTACTATCTCAACATAGGCTTTTCTTTAAAATGTTTATAAATATCCAACTACGATGTGGGGGTTGGGGATGGTGTTAAAAATAGGTTTCCGTGGCAACAAGGGCCACTACCAAAAGACACGTTGAATTACAAAGTGATCCACCACATACATCTTGAGTACATCATCGACTAAAAAAATGAACAATTTTTAAATCATCCTTGTCATGTCGCTTCTTATATTAACCATCTTGACTACATGATATTCTTGGTAGCCCCCATCGAGGCCGAGGCCAATAACTATTTCAGTGAATTAACCATTGAACTTGTATTAGTTCCTCTTTGAATTTTAAAGATTTTTTTATTATCCAAATTTATTTAATAATTTGTATTTTTCCAATTAATTGATACAATTAATATTATTTATTTTGATTTTTATTGGATATGAACTTTGAAATATTTTGTCAATTCGATGACAAAGTTCTCGAGGTCTGTGGATAATTAAACATCTATATTAATTAATATGCCCTAATGTATTAATAAACACTCTATTATACTTAACACTCTATTATACATCATTACGTATTGTTATATTGGAACTAACTATGAAATCATCAAGAAGATTTTGAATGCAATTGGCTTATATCTCAAGTGTTGAGAATGTTGTAAAAACCTTGACATACCACTATAAAAAATCTTACATAATATTATAATATTAAGATATAAAGGTAATTCGAACAAAGTACAATTTTTTTTATAAGTGATCGCCATTTCCATTATTCATCGCCATCCTATGATGGATGGGCAATCACTTAGCTTAAGTCAAATATGATAAATCTTGCAATGCTTTTATTGGCCTTGCCACGGTTTTGTAGAGTTCCATGAAGGAAGGGAAACATCCCTGGAAATTCTCATGTCAACTTTGGTTCTCCAACTCAATCTATTTGAAGGGACAATCTACGACCTCATTGCCAAGGAGCTATAGGAAAAAAATATCTGCATTGTTGTTACTACAATCCAAGAAGTCATGAATGCCTATGCTAAAATCCAATGCCCACAACTTGCATTAAGCCATGAATACTAGATTTAACATAGTGTCTCTACGAGAATCCTATGAACCTTATAATTATCTATTGCTCCATTATCTTTTAGGTTGAATAATTCTAATACATAGAGTTTGAAACAACAACGATGAATATGTAGAAAAGCTATAACAAATATTACAATGCATTCCTATGTCAAATTAGATGATGGGAATTAGCTATTGTAAACCATGAAAAAAAATCAAAAGACTATTCAATAAGTTGATACCTGTGTAAGAATTTTTGTTTGGCAAGGATGGAAATCCTGAATGAAATTTTAGAAACACCTAAGCAATTTTGGCACTAAGAACATAGTAGGGAGACAAACATTAATTATATAATATATGGAAAAATGAAACACCTATTTGGTGGATCATATGTTGTTATTGTGTTGTTTCTCACTACCATCCTCCTTATTATTTTTATTCCAAAGAGTTGGTTGCTGAGATTTTGTTGGAAGATAAGAGCTAGTGCAAATTTCCATAGTGAACACAATGCAGAAGTTTAAATGCATTGTGTGCTCAAGGAATAATATGGTTGGAGGTAAGGCATAGTGTGGATTGATCATATTCCAAGTGCCAAAATAGGAAACATTAGCTCATATGCAACCATGATGATAGGGAAAAATGAGAGGTGGAAACCACCGCATTAATAAGTTTTATTAATTTCCCTAGGCCAATAAAATTTGGTAGGCTCCACTATGTTGTATATTCTTGGGTGATATTCCGAAGAAATAACACATGAGTGTTAAGTGGTGTTGGTGATGCTACTAGGACCTTCATGACTGACTAGGTTAAGTGGGGTTGGTGGTGCTACCAATAACTCAACATCACCTAGGTAATAAGATATGTAAAAGACACATTTAGCACTTGCATATGCATCTTAAAATTATGTTGTGTTATTAACTTACAACATACAATAAAACCTTGTCCCTGAGGTGTAGGACAGTCGGTGACGGAGTGTGTTGTTAAGCCACTCTCTGTTGAAAATTCATTGGTTCGAAACTTGCAGGGACAAAAACTCCAACCATGTTAAGGGTTGGTGTGGCTCAGGATGGGTGCGATCCCTGGGTGATTTTGACGGCTTAGATGCCCCTGAGTCATGGTTTCTCAAGCCAAAGGTTAATACTGCTGCCAAGAAGGTCCGGACAAATTAACAAACAAACAAAAAAAAACATAAAAAAAAACCTTTAAAATAGGTGGTGTTATTGGACTAATCAGTAGGTGCGGACACTAACAGATCTCCCTAGATCCACCTGGATCTAGAACAAAACAGGACAGGACATGACTATTTTCCTAAGTTATGACCATTGAATTAGCTAGTAGGGAGGAACAAGTGACATACCTTTGTATCACTTCCTAGGGTCTCTGTTGCTCCCGCTTCACTCCGATGCTCTCGTGAGGTCAAGACCAAGACAACACAAACCAACCAAAGTGAAGATAGAAAAATATATTCAATCGTCAACTTATGTGTATGATCAAGGAATTACACAATAAAGTAAGAATGACTTTATGGGAAACGACATGTCGTTGTATCATATTAATCGAAAGTAGAAGATACAACCTGATCGCCTTGATGTCGCAAGCTTCCTTTTGGTGGCTCTTGGTTCCAACACACACTTGCTCGATCCTTGTATGAAGAAGATCCGATTCCTCTTGATAGACTTGCTAGAGTCTCCAAGCTCCTGTTCAAGCTAGGTACTTCACACAATTCCTTCACCAATTCTCCAATTAATCTTGCTTAACCTTTTCGATGAGAATCCCATCAATATATAGGGGAGGATGAGATGGTTACTTGGATGAGAATGGTCCCACCAAATCAGGGAAACCAGTAAAATGATAACCATTCGAATGCACATACTAGTTCTAATCGGAAACCTGCGAACAACCAAGCATCTGCAGAATATCATACTAGTTCTAAGGTAGGCATTCCCATACTCAAATCACATACGGATGACATCATAGGCATGGGTCATGGCCACCAATCATACACTGTGGATCCACGTCGTCAAAATATAGCATAGCCACCAGGAATACACTGTGGATCTATGCAAGAAAATTCAAATTGAGATGACATAGCCACAAGACATACAAAGTGGATCTATGTGTCGCAAATTATACATATTCCATCGCAACCTGGACAAAGAGATGAGATCCAGGGTCTTCAATCGTCACTCGAAAGTACAAATCTAACCATGTGATTACATGTGTTGAAGTCGAACATGGTAGAATCCACTTGATTACCGGTCAATGATGAAACCGTTAACAAGTGTGAGGGAAATCACCATTAATGTCAATGACTCCCAAGGTACACTAGTACAATCCACCGAATATGAATGAATGAGTTGAGGTTGAACATTCGACGGAATCTTTTGATCAAGGGTCAATGATGTAAACCCACTTTCGAAAGCAAGGAAACATGTCATTGAGGCATGCAAGTTCCAAGGTACCAAAGAATTTCTAAGTCTTGTTTCTGGATAATGAGTTGAAGTCGACGAAACAAAACTTGTCACAGGAGGGCCTTGATGTATCCCCCATCAATGACACGAAATGAGTAATATATTTTGAAGGTGAAACAGAGTATGATATAATTTGGACTGGACACAGGGAAGGTCGACACGAAGAGAATGGACAACTGCATATGGCCGACTCAATAGAGGTTTTAGATGAACTTCGCTTGAACATATGAATGACACGACCAATGATTTGGCAGAATTAACTCAGAGATGATGTAGGGTATGATCGTGTAGCAAATCGAATGAGAGACAAATGGATTTCCTAAACTAGCTTCAAATAATGAATAGGGGGGTGTCATGTTCAAGAGCGACACTTACTGCCAATTAATATGAATACGAGAACGCATCCCTTTCCCAAATTTTCCCCCACCATTTATGGCGAGTACCTCTTTATTTTTACGCAAGCTTGAGGAGGATAACATATGCTTGTTGATATAAGCTCATCCTTTGGATAAGTCCTTCGGAGTATGTTTAACGAACCCTAGGAAGGAGTGGTTCGGTCCCATTACGGGTCTACCGATGTTTGTTTAACGAGTCCAAAGATAGAAAAATCGAAGGTTTTTCATGATTATAGAGTCTGGAAAAACACTTAAAAGATAAATCTCTCAATTCCTTTTTCGTAAAATAGTCTGATGAGACTGAAAAAGAGATAAATTATCATCCAACAGATGCTTTCTTCAAATACTTTAACGAGCGTGAAAATAGCAAGGTCGCTCGGCAATCTTTTCATGTTTAGAGAGTCTGAAAATAGCTTAAAGGAGACTCTAGGGGGGTTCCTTTTTCGTATAACCTTGTTGAGCCCGAAAAAGTGATAAAAGTGTGCTCGATCATGTTCTCATGTATTTTTGAGCATGTGTTAACGATATTTCTTGTAAGGGGGGTTAGAATGCAAAAGTATGGGTTAAAAACCCACTTAGCCTAAGTTCGGATGTAAATCAAATCAACGGCATATATGAGATTCCGGAACCCCCCCGCCTTTCTACCTTTAAGCGGAGGGGGGGGGGGGTCTGGAATCGGGAGCGCATCTCTTCAACGGCTCCGATCGTAGCACCCGGATCAATGGCGATAAAGGAAATTCTGGACCTCCCCTGCCTTTCTACCTTTAAGCGGAGGGGGGGGGGTCCGGAATTGGGTGCGCAACTTTCCGACGGCCAAGATCAGCGTGCCCGGATCAACGGCGCTTGGACAATCCCATCCTTCTCATCTGCTCCGTGTTTAGCCAGCGTGGGCCCTTCTCCCATCATGTCATCTTCCAGAACCACCTTTCCTCCGTGACTATGTGTCATCTGTCCTTCTCCACTCTTTAGTCCATTCCCCATCTCATCGTCCACTCACCACCTTCCATGTGTCTCTCTCCCTCCATGTCAGCCTCCCACTAAAATATGTCCATCACATCTACTCTCCTGCCTCCTCCGCTTATCGCCTTTTTCCATGTGTCTCCCCTGTAACCTCTCTCGCTCCCTCATCACTTCTTACTCTGTTCCCATGCCCCATATTTCGCACTGGCCTCCGCGCCTATTCTTTAAGACAGTCAGTTATTCCAGGTGGCAGCGTTGGAGGCCCTCCACGTCTCAAAGGTGCCTAGTCGGTCGGGCCATCCTCAATCCCGATGAAGCAGTTATTGAAGCAGTTGGTGGTGGTTAGACATCGCCTCCACCATAATGGGAAAGCACGACAATAAATTAAAGGCACGTCGATTCGTCGTTGGAGCTGTCAAGAGTTAGATTGCGTCTGACATAAGTCACACGATCTTTCAGATGTTGACTGTCAGAAGCCATGCAGACGCAAAGCTTTCAATGCAGTGTCTTGATTCCGCTGTTGTTGTTGTTTTGAGTATATGAAGGCGTTTTCGCCATTTTTGTATCTATCGATGGTAGAGCGAAGCTCCCGACTGTAAAGTTTCAACAAACATTCTAGTTCTCTGGGTTATGTATCTGTGTTTGAGATTTCTTGTTTTATGACAAACAGTTCTCCTTCTTTCCATCTATGTTTTGATCTCGTGTCAGAGAGTCCATGATCGAATGATTCGCATGGATTGCTGCAGTTATGTTATGATAAAGGATTTGTTGTGACATTATTGTATTCTCTGGTCCGTTGTGTTTGAATGTAAGAGGATCTTGTGTTCGAATGCTTTCTTCTCCAGTCTGTTACAAACCTGATGTTTATGATAGACCTTCGCACTTTTCTCATGCAAGTATTCCCCCTACTCACCCTTATTACGACTCACTGTTTGGAGTTTATCTAAGACCTCACTCGCCCATGCATGCCCGGCCTAGTTTCTGAGTTGAGATGGCTGTTCTGAGTTTGCTTCCATTTGATCACCCCTTTTAAACAAATCGTGACATTAAACTGATGGGTGTCAGGCTCTGCTCCTGTAAGAAATCCAAGAGTGACTTCTGACGCTAACAGCGTGAGAATGGACAAAGACCAAGCTCGAGGTTTTGTACAAAAACCATAAAAAACAATCAAAACATGCGATGCAAAAGAAAAAATATCTGCATCCCTGTGCATGAACATCGAAGTCATTACGCTTGCAAAATTCGTACTCAAAAGGGCACTAGGAATTAGGTTTTAATAAATAAACAATTATAAAATCTAATAACAAAGGGTAAAAGTAAATATAAAGGGGTAAAAGTTCTTTTTACCATAATCATTTTAACTTTACCAATATTTGAGTCCAAAACCCCTCTTTTGCCCTTGAATTTTGGCACTCAATTGCGGGAGTTACGAGCATCCATTCGACGAACCGTCTCTAGCAGTGAGGTAAGATCCTTGTCCTCTACCTTTTCATGGTTTGATTTTTCATTTTCATTGGAAAAAAACATAGTTTTGAGTTTGTTTTGGGGGTTAAAGTTGTGCTCATCCATTCTCGCAGGCCAGCCACATGGGACCTGCGAGAATGCCTCATTCTCGTAGGTGACCGCAAAGGCACCTGCGAGAACCTCTCACTGTGCCTAAAGGGCACCTGCGAGAACCGTAAAGTGGAAATTTTTTTAAAGTTTTGCTCAATGAAAAAGATAACAAGTGTTGAATAGAGTTATTAACTTTCTTCTTATGCTTCTTATGCAGGTATTTGGCCATCACCATGGTTCTGGAATGGCGTGAAAGAGAGCACGAAGAAGATGATGTCATTGTTGAAAATCATCTGGCCACCGTTGTCGCTTTACGAGACTGTGGTCTTCTGAAATTCTTTCGTATCCCGGGTATGAGGGCCCAAGTCAAGTTATTGGAGTACCTTGTGCATATGTGGGATCCCGACCAGGAAGTATTCCATGTAGGGGTCCACACATTTTCCTTGGATATCGAGGACATTTACTTCTTGACAAGACTGTCACGGCGTGGGTACCACGTGAGCCTGACTAGTAACAGAGGTGGTGGGCTGCCCATGAGTGAGTATTGTTGCTTACACTGTGTTCCAGAAGCAGAGATGAGCAAAGGGAAAGTAGCCATTTGGGGAGTGTGGGATTTGACCCTCCGCACTATTTTGTTCACCATTGCTCGTATGGTTGGGAGCGCTGCTCCTCACATGGCTCTCCATAGATACTTTCAGTATGCCATAGAGTGTACTGAGCCTCAGGTTTTTAACTGGGTAGACGCAGTGCTTCGTAGCATGAAGAGGCAGTTGACCAAATGCAGGCGAGGTGACCTGAAGCAATTCGGGTAAGGGTCTTTGTTGGTGTCCTTCTTCCTTGAGAGCGTTCCCTTGCTGAGATTGCAGGTTGAGTGGGATTTACTGGCTCCAACAGATCCAAGAAGGTTGAGGTGGTGTCAGCTCATGGCCCGACATGTAGCTGGACCAATTATCAAATATAATGATGTCTTATTCGACTGGTTGCAACCACAGATGTTGATGGTCGATGATTATGCTTATGTTGGGTTGGAATTTCGAGGAGATCCGGACTTGGTCCTACCCGAGGGTGCTCAGTGGGGGGATCTTGGTAAGAAGCACACATTTTTTTTAAAATTTTTTTGTGAATTTTATCATATGCAAATGTTTTTTTTTTTTTATATATGTTCATCCAAGGTCTAAATACAAAATTATTTTTTGATGACACAAACGTGGGGCCTTACCGACCTCCTGGTACTTCTCCTATTCAATGATGAGGAGAGGTGGCTCCAGTGCCATGATGGGACGTCGAAGATTATGAAGCGGTGGAACAAAACCTAGAGGGTTTGACAGCAGACATTCCATACATGCCCCTTGGAGAGGCTCGATGACGTTATTAGCGTCATACAGTAGAAGTGTCAGAGTCCATTGGCTGAATGATTTGTAGGGTTTCCCAGGTAGTCATGTGTTATCGTGAACGTCATCCATGACGTCACTTTGTAGAAGCTACAAGCTTCAGATTTTGAAATTTTGGTCCTCAGACATAACTTTTTTGTAAAAACTCTTTTGATCGTTATATATATACATACGGTTTCTACCGGTTTATCTTGTGTTGTGCGAAAATTGATGTGATTGATTTATAAATGACCCAAATTTCTGTCTAATACATAGTTAGCTAATGCATCAATTAATGTATTTAGACATCTAGGAATATGTTGATATTCAATATAATCAAAATAACGTTCCAAGAGGCAAATTCGCAAATACACCCGTAACAAAGTAGGACTTCAAATAGTATAGACATTACTTAACTGTATCACTACGAGCTGTGAATCGAGTCGCACAACCAAATAATGGATTCCGAGTGAGATAGCACCAATCAAAAATTCAATAACGACGCTATACTCTGCAATATTGTTGGTCGCACGACCGAGACACACACCTCGTAAGGAGACAAGTTCGTTTGTAGGGGCGTAAATTGCCCATGTAGCGGAAGCAAGGTTCTGAGTACTATGGCTAGCACCATCAGCGAAGCCAATGTAGGGTAGCGAAGACTCCGACATCTGGAAATAAAACACAATGTTACATAAGGGCAGAGACCAGATAACGACAAAAGAAAGCTACAGTAACACACAAGAAGCATGATACAATAAAAATACAGGTACTCATGCACATGTGATCTTATGCATAGTACTTCTTCAAGTACAACCCATTTATGGGTTCACTGAAAGGTATACCATCATAATATACTAACTCATAAGCCCTTTTTTCCAAAACTCGTCTAACGATATAAGGACCTCGCCACATGGCTTCGAATTTTCCAGCTCCTAGCATATCTCGATCTTGTTCATAGAAAAGAACAAGATCTCCTTTGTAGAAAATGCGAGGCTTGACATGTTTTTCGTATTGGGCCTTGATGCATTTTTTCTAAGATTCTATGACTAGCGTAGCATCGCGTCGAGTTTCGTCTAATCGCATAAGATACAATAGACGTTCTTCCTCAGTAGAAGTGTTTGGTAGGAGTTCAACAACTAGTTTTAAAGAGGGTATCTCGCATTCGATCAGGAGAATGGCTTCCAAACCATAGACTAATCGAAAAGGTGTAAACCTAGTAGCTGACTTGACAGATGTCTGGTAAGCCCACAATGTCGAAAACAACATTGTGTGCTAACTTGTTTTGTGAATCCCTATCATTCGTCAGAGCATAGTTATGAGAAATTTGTTAATTGCTTCGACTTGGCCGTTGGCTTGTGGATAATAGGGTGTTGAGTTTTCATGGCGAAAACCCAACTTTTCAGTAATTCCGGACATCATGAAGTTTCTAAAGTGGCTATCGTGATCAGTGACGATACCCTGGGGAACACCAAAACAAACTATGATGTGATTAAAAATGAATAATGTTGCGGTCTTTCCAGTGTTATCAAATGTCGACATCGACTCGGCCCATTTCGTAAAGTAATCTACGCTACATTAATGTGTCCATGCCCCCCGACCGAGTGGGGGTGACATGTCATGAAATCGATGCCCCATTTCACAAAGGGACCAATGGAGACCACAGGGTGAAGAGGAGCGGGATGTGATCGTATCTTATGATTATAGGTCTGGCAAGCACGACATTTTTGGATGGTGATTATACAGTCGTTGAATAAAGAAGGCCAAAAATACCCTTCTCGTAAGATCTTATGGGCAGTAGCATACCCAGACAGATGACCACCACAGGCTCCAGAATGGAATTCATTCAAGGCTTTCTTGGCTTCGTCGAATGTTAGGTAGCGTCAAAAAACTGAGTCAATCCCCGGACGATAAAGAGTATCCCCGAGGATAATATATTGACGGGCTTGGTAGCATATTCAACGTTAGTCAGTACTAGACAAAGTTGTCCAGAAAGTATAGGTTTGGATATATATGATGATATCGCCATACCAAAGATCATCAGAGCTAATGAGGAAAAGGGATTCATCGGGTAATGAATCAGCTGCTACATTTTCCGTTTCAGAATAGGGAAAGTCACATATCAACTCAGAAAATACTAAGGACTTCTTGGACTTGGCGCATTCAAATTCCAAGTCAAACTCCTAGAGTATCACGATCCATTTGGAGTATTTTCCCCCTAGCAATTGATGTGTGAGAATGTGTTGCATAGGGTTGCAGTTAGAAATCACTGTAGTCTTGTGAGAGAGGATATAGTGCTGGAAGCGTTGAACTGCTTGGACGACTGCCAAGGCCAGTTTTTCGACATGTAAATACTTGGTTTCGGTAGGCATTAGACTTCGACTCAATTAATAGATAACATGTTCATCGTTAGCATCATCCTCTTGGATGAGAACCATACCAATGGTGTAATTCGAGGCGACAAGGTAGAGGAAATAATCGCGACTGTAATCGGGGGGAAAGAGAAGCGGAGCATGTGTTAGGGACAATTTCAAAGCTTCAAAGGATTTGTTTGCGATGGTATCCCATACAAACTCAAACCCCTTTTTTAGAAGCCGTGTAAATGCACGAGTTATCTTGGCGTAATTTGGGATAAAACGACGAAGAAAGTTTGCTTTCCCCTGCAAACTTTGTAACTGGCGAAGTGTAGAAGGAGGAGGGAGATTAAGGATCACCTCAACCTTTAAAGGATCCACCCTGATCCCTTGACGCGAAACAATAAAGGCTAGAAGTTGGCTGGATTCCACGCAGAAAACACACTTGTGAGGATTCAAGCGTATACGGTAAAACCGACAGCGGACAAAAATGGCTCGGAGGTGGGTTCGATGATCGACTCGGCACATTTAGTGAGCGGGTAAATCGTCTAGATATAGTTGCACGATGTGCTTGATATCATGGAAGGCATAAGATATAGTGCGTTGAAAAGTTGCGCCAACGTTCTTGAGACCGAAGGGGAGTTTCCGATAGGCAAAAGTACCCCAAGGACAAAAAAAAACAGTCTTATGTTGATCCTCGGGAACAATGGTGATTTGATTATACCCGGAGAAACCATCCATCAGAGAGAAGATTTCACTTCCGGCACAATCGTCGAGAATCTGATTGACAAAGGCGGTAGGAAAGTTGTCTTTGGGACAAGCTTTGTTGATATCCCTATAATCAACGCATACACAGATTGTGCCTTGTTTCTTGTCAATCGGGACAAGATTGGAAACCCAGTCAGTGAGGGCCACCGGGTAAACAAAGTCATATTTGAGAAGTTTCTCGACTTCGAGCTTGATAGAAACCGCTTTACGTGGGTGAACTGGACGAAGGCGTTGCCGGATGGGTTTAGTGTTGAGGTATTTCTTGATCTCATGTATCAAAATGTCAGGGTCGATACCCAACATTTCTTCGTAGCTCCAGGTGAAGATGTCACGAAAATATTTGAACAGGGACGTGTAGGTGACGATTTCGTCAGGGGAACACAAAGCTCCGATATGCACATTTTCGACAATTCCAGGTTTGATGGATATGTCGAGGGGAATAGTGGGTGAGATATTGCTTAATTTCCCTTCAAAAAACACATCGTGTGTGGACTCGGGAATGGTTGAGATGACGACAACGGTCGATGGGGTCGAGATCCGTTGGTCGTTCTCGATGGTATGTTGCTCCAGGAATAGGATGGAACGATGATGTCCATCGTCCCAAGGGGTGTCCTCCATGACAGACATGATCATCTCGTCTGTGGGAAAAATGACACAAAAAGGATCTGGGGATAACTCACCAAGAGAGGGGGTAGAAGGGGTTGCCGATTGAATGGATTGATAGGCAGATTCGATCAGACTTAACGACATTTCGTCGTCATAATGAATATGATCTCCAGGGTCAGGTACCATCCATGGGTCGTGAGACGCAGGAGTTCCATGAATCGAGGTGGAGATCATGTTGATTGAAGCAATGGATGAGCATGGAACATTGGGTAGTGGAATGGGGAAAGTACCCATTAACGAAGAGTCTTTGAGAAGGTCTACGCCGACGTTCTCATAACCCAGTGGGGTTTTAGCGATGAACGGTACGTTGCCAGTACGGGTATCCGAGTTAAAGAAGGCTAATTGGTCGATGGTGACTATCTTCCCTTGATGTGGGAAATGTACCACACAAAAAAGGGTTGACACAACTGCACGCATGGAATCGATCCAGCTGCGGCCAAGCATAATATTGTAATCAAGAGGAGTGTCAAAGACTTCCACTTCGACTTGGACCGTTTTTCCTTCTAACGTGATGGGAAATGAAGGAATGACACCGTAGGGCTTAAAACCAGATCCATTGAAGGCTTTGAGAGTGTTCTGGGATTCATTCAAAGAGGGAGAGCCAATGTCTTTCCAACAAGTAAGAGACATGACACACGTCGAGGCACCCTCATCGATAACGGTTCGACAAATGTTTTTGTCAGAGACAATCACTTGGATCTGGAACGCGAGTTAAGGGGGTAACCTTGGAATGTGATCTTCCAAGTCAAAAATTATTAAATTCATATCCATCGGGTTGATTCCACTGATAGATTTCAACGGTGACTTCCGTTGTGTGGGACAACTTTGAAGGACTTCGAGGGTTGACATTGCAGAGGGTGCTTGAGCTATATCTTCAACAATGTTGTAGTTCTGGGCAGCACGAGCATGAGGATTGAAAGTCGATTTTCGAACGATGCCCTTTGGGGGGGGTTGAAGAACTATTTCAAGGCTCGGTCATTCGAGATGAAGAGGATTGTTGGTAGGTGGAGTCACGAGAGAGGGTTGTACCAATGAAGGAGGTGGGTCAACAACCTTCTCTTTAGAGGGAGAATAATCTTTGGCTCAAGTGGTGAGTGCAATGTCGTTCTGCTTTGAATCGCTAGTACACATAAATAAATAGGATGTAATAGAAGGTGAGGGTTGGCCATGAATGACCAATTGGGCTTGTTGTTGAGACGGGAAGGGTTGGGACAAAACGGTCGGAGCATGTGGTTTTGGGGCTTCTTGAAGGAACTTAGTGACTTCGGCACGTCGTGAACAATCCTTCGTGTAGTGATCATCACCATAGATAAGACAAGGTTATCGAGGTTTGTGGTTATCCCTATCGTCAACAGGTGGAGTTTTGGTTCACTCTACATGAGAAGTATTTTTGTCTTCCTTATTCTTACCCCTTCCCTTTTTGGATTTGTTTTTACCGACTGGGGTAGATTGAACTGCATTTACCTCAGAAGTCTTGCCAGTGGCAGGGGCAGGAGACAGAGCATTTTGAACATTAGAAGAAGCAGGTTTGGGGTTGGTTCTTGAGGCGAAATGTGGTTGGGCATGGAAAGTGCCAATCACACCGTCGGCTGCATGAGAAGCAACTGGAGTAGTTGAAGTGGTGGAAGTTGAAGGACAAGGTGCGTCATGTAGTAATTCATAAAGGGTACCTGTTTGTGGGAAACGAGGTCAAGGTATTGAGCACGACTTATGGCCTTCTCTTCTGTGACCACTCCACCCATGGTGATGTCATGACCGATGTCATTCACAAATGATTTTGTGAACCACTCTGCCAGCAACTGATCAGGAAGTTTGAGTTTGATGAGACGTCGTCTCCATCGCCACTCATGAATGTGATCGGATATATGAGTAGCTTTGTTTTGTTTGAAAGAACTCAAAATCTCGGTCCCCATTTCATAATGGATCGTTAACTGGTAGTGGGTGAGGAAGGCCACATCTAGGGTGTTGAAGTCAGTGAAGAAACCTCGCGGTAATTCTATATACCAATTCATAGCGGAACCCATGAGGGTCCATTGAAAAAGATGTAAATGAATAGAGTCATCCATCAACGAGTTGGATGAGAACCAGAGGTGAAAAGTCATGATGTGGTTGTTCGGGTCCTCTCCCTCTTTGTCGTCAAATTTAGGTATGTCTGATGGTAGCTTGGATGGTATAGCGGGCCATTGGGGAGAGTGACGAATTGGATCATTTAAAATCCTTGACAAGTCCGGGAGATCCAAAGTGGCCAAGAAGGATAAATGTCGATTCACATGCGAGTACTGGTGGCTTTGGGGAGGAAGCCTCATCAACAAACCAGTAGGACCATAAGCAGTCTGCATATAATGTGAAGACCCAGGCAGATTCGGTGGTGGTTGTAGAGGAAAGTAGCTCATGGGATTGTATCCTTGAACAGGGATGTGAGTTTGAGCATTCGAGCCCCAAATAGGATTAGATGTGCCTGGATATGGTTGGCCTATATTACGGGGTATAACGGATGCAGTTGGAAGCTGTTGGCCCCCAGTCGATGGAGGAGTATGTTGTATCAGATGATTCCAATAATGGGCCAAGGATGGAGGTATGTTTTGTCCATAGGGTGGGGTTTGTCCTCCAATTGGGGGTTGTGTTCCAATTGGGGGCAGTGTTCCAATTGGGGGTTGTGCTCCAATTGGGATTTACGTTCCAATAGGAATTTTCCCGCCAAGTGGGGGTTGAGTCAAACCTCCTTGGTGAAATTGTCCACCAACGAGAATCTGGTAATTTGGTGTGAATGACGGAATAGTGCCACTAGGATTAATACTGCTAGTGGAGGATGAGAAAGGTCCTCCAAAAGGGGGTTGAGGAAGTGTCGGAATGAAACTAGGAAGAGAGTTCCCAGAATAAGAGGGACCACTAGGAGTGCCGGATGGGGTTTGCATAGGAGTGGGAATGGAAGCATTCAACACACAGTATCCGGGTGGTAGTGTCAGGGTGACACTGGGCATGAGCGGTGTGCCGATGGAGGCTTGACTAACTGTGGTAATCCCGGTGTGAATACTCGTAGCATCTGTGTAATGGACCATTTCTATAGGGATGGTCAAGATGTGTTCAGATCGTGAGGCATCTGTACTAGGAAAATAATAGGCAGTAGTAAACGGTACTGTGTCTAGGTTAGAGGTTTCGGAGAGCACAGGTGAGACGGTGATTTCAACGCCTGATCCTGCACCAAAAATCTCTCGTCTAAAAACGCCCGTAGACGAAAAAGGATCTTGGCCCTCTATTCCTGGAAAGGGTCCAATCAGTGATCCAGAACACAAAACAATTAATTCTTTGGAAGAACTCACTCGCATAATCTGTCTCTCAGAATCAGGGTGAAGTCAAAAGTCCTCTAGAGTATTTGGTAATTCAGAAATGTTCTAGAGAGTCAGTTCATTCCACTTGTGGCGTGGTAACGTCTTGGATTTCACTCTGTTGAGGATATCCCTCAGGTGAGCTTGTAGGCAGGGTTTGAGAACCTTCCAGATGCTCTAGAGATAAACCCTTCATTCTACATGAACTACGTGGAGGATCTATTGTGAACGAGTTACAAACTTACGAAGAAAATCTTATAGTCAACTTGGGTAAACAAACAACACGCGATAGTAAACAAAATCAAGTAAACAATACCAAGCAAACAAGACCTTCTAATTCTGAAGTCACTAGTTGGTGATGAAATCCAACGTCGCAACAACAAGATGAGAAGGGGCTGGGCTAGGGTGGAAAAGTTACGTTGACGACCTGCTTAACAAACTTACACCTTGGTGCAATCTCCCACACAAAATCGTGGGTATACCCTCCACGGAGCCCGAGTGAGTTTGGCCAACATCGATTCCAGGTACCGTGAAGACTTTCCCCTTCACAGTCACCTTGTGTAAGACCCTAGAAAGATAGGTCACTAAGGTTACCACCGACAACAATAAATCCTGGGGGGACAGTCGACAATCCGATCCACATGCAAGGGCAGGGTATCTAGCTTGAAATCAACTCAAGAGGCTTCCACTCATCATTGTGAGTATACCTCCAAGTGAACCCCGTAATACGTGCAATCTCTACATCGATATCAACAAAGCAGGGTGAGTGACTCTGCCAATATCAATGCGACCTCGGGTTTCACCATTGTGTGAGAAGGGCTTCCCAGGACAAAATGTTGTAAATGAAATTTGACACTCCTTATAACAAGATTCTATTATGTGTTTCGTGCTTTGGAGAGTGTATCTCTCTACCTATTCCAAAGCACTAGCCTAGCTAAATGTTGGTGTAATAGAGCCCTAGAAAAAAGTTACTAGTTATATTTTACAATTGCGCAATGTTATTAAGGGTTGTTGTTACTCAAAGGAAATAGAGATGAAATTGATGTTGTATGAGACTCTGACCCAACGATGCATAGATAGGAATGAAAAATATCATTTTTCATTCAATGAATCCTATGTACGGTAGGGAAAGAGAATTTTTCCAGACCAATCTTGAACTACGATACACGATTTCCTTTAAAATGCAATTTCAACGAATCACGCAATAATGACAATCCTCTATTGTTTCTTTTTCAATAATTTCAACAATTGATTTTCAATATTTTCAAAGACGAAAATGCTTTTAAAAGAAAAATGTTTTGGAAAGAAAAATGTTTTTTCACTTTTCAAAAATGACCTACACCATGATGGTGAAAGTGAGGAAAACCAAAAACGAACAAGCAATAAACAAAAACCCAAACCAATCTTTCAATGGAAACAAAAATGACAAGCAGACCAAACTAGTCTTTTCAATTGCATGAGAAAAGTAATCTTCCAAATAATGAGCAAATGAGAAAGATAAAGAATCCCAACTTTCAACCGATCATTGGTTCTTAACCAAACAAGCACTTAGATTCCAAAATCAGAGAGTATATATTTGACAAGAAAAGTCAAGAGATGAAAATCGAGAAAAAGATGGACAGGAAGAGCCTTTGATTTCTAAAGACTGGTCGTTCACAAAATGGGAAGACAAGAAAACATCAACAAATGGTCCAAGAAGTTCTTTTCAGGCACCTATACTGATCTGGGCAGCTGAACATGAAAAAATCTTAAATCCAAAATTTTGAAAAGAGGGTTCGCAGGCTATCAGTGTTACACAGTGCGAGAATGGGTCATTCTCGCAGGCTAGCTTTGAGCAGAGTGCGAGAACCTTGCACTGGACCTAAAAGAAAAGTACGAACTCAAAGTATTCTCGCAAGCCATTGTGGGGTTTAGTGCGAGAATGTCTGAAACTAAGCAAATTTTTGGAAAAAGACAAAAAAATTGAAGGGACTTCTGGACCTAGAGGGTCTATCAGGGTGTTCTGAAGACTCAGAGATTGATAGGAATGGATAAAGGTAAAGCAAGATCAAATGGCCAAGGAAAAAAACTAAAAACCGCAAAGAAAATGGGTTGCATCCCCAGTGGAGTTGCCAATTTTGTTATTGGACTAATTGGTAGGTGCGGACACTAACAGAACTTCCTAGATCCACCTGGATCTAGAACAAAACAGGACAGGACATGACTATTTCCCTAAGTTACGACCATTGAATTAGCTAGTAGGGAGGAACAAGTGACATACCTTTGTATCGCTTCCTAGGGTCTCTGTTTCTCTTGCTTCGCTCCGACGCTCTCGTGAGGTCAAGACCAAGACAACACAAACCAACCAAAGTGAAGATAGAAAAATATATTCAATCGTCAACTTATGTGTATGATCAAGGAATTACACAATAAAGTAAGAATGACTTTATGGGAAAAGGACATGTCGTTGTATCATATTAATCGAAAGTAGAAGATACAACCTGATCACCTTGATGTCGCAAGCTTCCTTTCATTGGCTCTTGGTTCCAACACACACACTTTCTTGATCCTTGTATGAAGAAGATCCAATTCCTCTTGATAGACTTGCTAGAGTCTCCAAGCTCTTGTTCAAGCTAGGTCCTTCACACAATTCCTTCACCAATTCTCCAATTAATCTTGCTTAACATTTTCCATGAGAATCCCATCAATATATAGGAGAGGATGAGATGGTTACTTGTATGAGAATGGTCCCACCAAATCAGGGAAACTAGTAAAATGATAACCATTCGAATGCCAACCCATTCTCTAGAAGATTCCCTTCTAGAACCATCGAGACTTCATCTTTTTCCAAGATTGAGAACAAGTTTGCACCCTAGCTATGTAGCACAATGCGAGAAGTTCTCACCCTAGCTGAAGGCAGCCTGCGAGAATGGGTCATTCTCACACCCTAGGATATAAGCGACCTGCAAACTCTCTTCAAAAATATGTTTTCTGGGAAGAGATGAATGCCACTTTTCTCAGGAGAAAGTTCTTGTTAGGAGACTGAGTTCACCATCATCAATACACCATCAAGATGACAAAAATCATGGGTAACATGTGGTAATTAATTTTTTTTTTGAGGTAATAATTCATGGGAAACCTTCAAGTACTTCCCCACTTGGAGGATGGTAAACAAGGTAAATTGTCAGCCTTGATTACGGGGCCTAACCCCAAGGGGGAACAAGGGATTCAAACCTGTGAGCTCCTCTGCTAGGGATAGCTTCACGTCTCGATCATAACCACTTGAGGTAACCCTTGGATCTATAGGTGGTAAGTACTTGTTGTGATAAATTATAGATTAATAAAAAGGAACGAAGGAAATTAATGATGTTGATTCTATGGAAAAAATCCAAGTGTGGTGTTTGTGATTCTTTTGTTATTTTATTATTGTAGTGCTTAACATGGTGATTGCATCCATTACATTTTATGTGCCATAGATGTCTCCTAATTTCTTATTGATGTTTGTTGCCTTATCATGGAAGTAAGGATAGTAATTCATGAACGCTATTCTTTATACCCTAAATACAAGGTTGGTCGATTTTTTTTTTCTGGTGTACAAAGAAGGTAGATGCATTCATAGAGCATTCAAAGAGATGGAATATAAATGATGATGGCCTAGTTGAGAATTTTTAGGCTCATAGTAAGTCTATAAACCTTTATTTCTATATAATTGTTAGGGACCTAACCCCTCACATAGGTAGAATAATATATTCCGATGTAATAAGGAAGAATAAGTCTAATGTAAGAAGACCTAATACAATCTTCTGCTTCTAGAAGGATCTTCCTCTAGATGGTTCTTTTAATAGACATATTTAGTATAAATAGGAGTCGAGGGTATGAGAACTTTTGTCTCATATATTATTGTAATAGAGCTATGCTTTGCTGGAGGTTTCCCCCACGAAGAGGCAAGTGAACATTGCTCTCAAAAATCAAAGTGCTCTTTCTGGTGTTATTATAATATCATCTTGGTATTATTGTGGTGTTATTATGGTTATATTGTTGTTCATCTACCATTTCTATCTATTTATTTATGGTCTTCATACTTTTTATATTTGGAATATTATAAAAGGTATCATAGCACTTTCCTTGGCAGGAAATTGTGGGTTAATTTGTTTTTAGGGTAGATATGTATTCTAGCGTCTTTAAGCTACAAATATTTGTCGTTACGCTCATAAACCCACAGTCGGGGATTCATACACTCAGGAAATAAAAGTGGTACTTAAGCTCACATATGTTGGCCACCCTTGTAACCCCTATTGGTACTCCTTTGATTGGTAGCACATCAGACAACACTTGTATACAGATCAGTCTAGATTTCTTGAATCCCTCTTTAGATAAACTGAATGGTCGCCTAACTGCTATAGTTCCACCGAGAACAACACTTAGGAAGATACTCTCTAGTACATGGGTAGTCGGGTAGTATGTCTAAGGGCACGGTCTAGCCTCCTTAGTTGGTGCCTTGAGATATTGGGTCGATTATTATTGTTGGACCCTGAACATATATCAGAGAGCTATAGCACAGGTCAAACCCTTGTCTGTAGAACCCTTGAATACCTAACCTTTGGGGATGAAAAAAAAAAGAAGAGACAAGATCTATTACCGCGCAACTGTGTCTCTTGCATTCAAGTTGCCAAATTACTACACATGTCTTCCTTATTAATCATTTGTGAATTTCATCACTGCAGTATTCTTCAAATCGGCGTATAACTCTGCCGGTGTAAAAATAAATAAAAATTCTAGATACCGTTGGCGCCATTATTTGAGACCTATTCCATTGGATTTCTCTCTTCACCCTTATCACATTCATACCTATCATTTTTTAGCAAATTTTTGACCCCACCCACCCCTTTTCATTTCCCTCATCATCATGGCCCATACCCATAGCCAAGACTTGGAATCTCGCTTCAATACATTGCAATCTAATTTCACAGAGACCCAACAAGAAGTGAGACAACTCAGTGCCAATATTTCCACCATCAATAACAACATTCATTCCTCCATTGCCACCTCAATCAAGGAACTCAAACAAGACCTCAAACAAGACATTACTACCCAGCTTGAATCTATCGCTACAATTATCTGCACCAAGCTGCATATCCCTGCAGATCCTCCCTTATCTGACCCACCTTTGCATACCAAAGCTGAAACTTCCTCTCATTCCCATAATTTTCAGCCCCATCACTTTCAGCGTGACCTACGCCTTCCGCATGTGTATGTGACCAAATTTGATGGCTCATAACCCACTGTTTGGGTAACTCAAATGGAACATTATTTCTCTTTGTACGGAATTATGGATGAGTTGGCCAAACTCTGGTATGGTGTTCTCGATCTAGATCAAGAATGTTGGAAATGGTGGCAATGGAGAAAAAATGACTGCCAAGGGTATGTTTCTTGTACACACTTTGTGGCAGAGCTTTATGACCACTTTGACACTAACACCAACCATTTACACCATTTGACAAAGTTGGAACAATCTGGCACAGTGGAAGACTTTATAGTTGCTTTTGAGTGACTGGATTTTCGTATAGAGGGCATGTCTAATGATTGTTTCCAAAAATGTTTTATCAGCGGCCTCAAGGATGAGATTACTGCCCATGTCCTCATGGATCGGCCTTAGAGTTGGGTGGAGGATACTAAAAGATCTAAGGAATCACAATAGGTTGTCTCTTCTCAAAACAAGAAACCCTCCTTTATTCCTCACACTAAACTAGTAAATCCCACTCCTCCTTCTACTCCACTAAAGATCCAAAAATTGACCAGTACCGAAATGGATGAACGCCAACTCAAAGGCCTTTGTTATAATTGTGATGAAAAATATTTTTCGGGACACAAGTGTAAGGAACAAAATCTTTTATGGTCATCTTAGAGGATTTTTAGGAAGACCATGTTGAAGCTCCCCTTGTGTATGTGTCACCTGAACCCACTAACATAACCCCTCCCTCAGACCCTCCTAAAGTAGAACTGATCATTTCCCTAAATTCTCTCACTGAATTCTCTACTCCCCAAACCCTCAAGCTAATTGGTTACATCAAGCATAGGAAGGTCATCATTCTTGTTGATAGTGGAAGCACCCATAATTTTATTCATCGTCGCATTGCCCAAGAAACCAATTTCTATATCCGTGCAATCAATAATTTCCAAATCATGATGCCAATGGCAGGTTCATGAAATGTGGAGGGAGTTGTGAAAATGTGTGTCTCCAAATTGGTGACTACCACCTGAAATCTCATATGTTTTCTATCGACATGGGAGGTTGTGACATTTTGTTGGGTGCAGAATCGCTACAGACTTTGGGTCCCATTCTCATGGATTTTAAGGAATTAACCATGCAATTCGACCAGGAGGGCCAACAATATAAGTTCCAAGGAATCACCGACAATTCCCCTATGATTATTAGTTCCCATAGCATGGAAAAACTACTAAAAAAGGTCATTCTTGCATTATTGCCCAACTCCATTCCATACAAGCAATCGAGACACCCTTTGTGCTGCAGGAACTCCAATCCATCCTCTCTAAACATCAAGTGTTTTTTTCCACTCCCCAGGGACTCCCTCCTTCATGTGGTGTTGATGATCATTCCTTTCCCCTTGTCCCAGGAATCCTTCCTCCAAATATCCGTCCCTATCGTCACCCCTTTTCCCCAAAAAATGAAATTGAGAAAATGTTTCAAGAACTTTTCAACGAAGGTGTTATCCTCCCTAGTACGAGCCCCTACTCTTCTCCTCTGGTCATGGTCCTTAAGAAAGAAGGTTCTTGGCGCATGTTTCCTGACTTCCGTGCAATCAACAAACTCACCATTAAAGACAAATTTTCCATTCCTATCATTGATGACCTCTTAGATGAATTCAGTGGCGCCTAGTTCTTTACTAAACTTAATATTCGTTCTGGCTACCACCAGATCCGTATGAAAGAGGCAGGCATTCCTCAGACTGCCTTTAGAACTCATGAGGGCCACTATGATTTTTTGGTCGTACCCTTTGGCCTGTGTAATGCTCCCTCCACTTTCCAAAGCCTCATGAATCATGTCTTATGTCCTTTTCTCCGTCATTTCGTCTTAGTTTTATTTGACGATATCCTCATCTATAGCAAAACCTGGACAAACCATCTTGCTCATGTGGATCAAGTTCTCTATCTACTCTCTCAGAACCAACTTTTCCTAAAACAATCTAAATGTGCTTTTGGCACCTCAGAATTCGAGTACTTGGGTCATCTGGTTGGCAAGGTCAGCGTTAGGGTGGATCCTAAAAATATTGAAGCTATGCAATACTGGCCTCACCCAAAGACTCTCAAAATCTTGTGTGTATTTTTGTACTTAACAGGTTATTATCGCAAGTTTGTTAAGAATTATGGAAATATTGCAAAACCTCTCACTGCATTCCTTAAAAAGACTTCTTTCACTTGGACTCCAACAACTGCTCAGGATTTTCAAACCTTGAAGATGGCTATGTGCACCACTCCAGTCCTAGCCCTTCCTGATTTCACACAGACCTTTGTCCTGGAATGTGATGCTTCAAGGAAAGGAATTGGCGTTGTCTGAGTGAAATTTGGGCAAATCAATCTATGAAAAGGAAATGTTGGCTATTTTGTATGTCGTTGATCTTTGACACCCTTATCTATTTGGGCAATGCTTCCAAATTAAGACAAATCATCAAAGCCTCAAGTATTTTCTGGAACAACACATTTCCTCCCCAGAGAAACAAAAATGGGTAACTAATCTCTTTGGATATGATTATGAGATCATTTACAAGAAAGGAAAAGTCAATGTGGTTGGGGATTCACTTTCTCAAAAATATGAAGATGACGGGTCCATTTTTCTCTCTCCTTCATCGTACCAGATTGGCTCCAAGTTGTTCGCCAGGAATGGCTAGACGATCCCAAAAGTTCGCATATAATACAACAATTTTAGTCCAATTCTCCAGCTTCCCCAGGGTATTCTTGGCTCCATGATGAGCTTTGTTACAAAGGCTGTTTGTATTTAAGTAAACAGTCAAAACTTAGATCCACGGTACTTTATGAGCTTCATGATACACCCATAGTTGGGCACTCCGGGTTTACCAAAACCTATGATAGGGTCAAAAGTTCTTTTTTCTGGGATGGTATGAAATAGGGCACTCATAATTTTGTGGTTGAATGTGATGTGTGTCAATGAAACAAGGGAGAAACAATAAAATCTCCTGGCAAACTACAACCGCTTCCAATTCCACCTGCTATTTGGTGGGATATCTCTATGGATTTTATTGTTGGCTTACCTAAGTCAGGAAATAAATCATTCATCATGGTGGTAGTTGATCATATTTCCATGTATGCTCATTTCTGTGCTCTTCAACACCCATTTACAACATCCATTGTGGCTCAACTTTTCATTGATCATGTCTTCAAGCTTCATGGCATGGTGCATTCTATTGTTTCTGATCGCGACCCAATTTTCACCAGTAGTTTTTGGCAATAACTGTTCAATCTACAAGGTACCCAAATGAATTTCAGTACAACTTATCATCCCCAGACCGATGATCAAACTAAAGTTTTCAACAAGTGTTTGGAAACATATTTGAGGTGTTTTGCCTCGGAAAATAAAAATAAGTGGGCTCAATGGTTACCACTAGATGAATGATGGTACAACACTTCATACCATACAACTACTTGCATGAATCCTTTTGAAGAGGTATATGAAAAAAATACACCTTCATTTCTCTCATGTTTTCCAGGTGTCTCGAAGGTCTAGGCGATTGACCAAACACTTACAATTAGAGATTCTATTCTCCATACCCTCAAAGAGAATTTGGTCATCACCCAGAATCACATGAAGAAACAAGCAGATCAAGGTTGCTCTGAACATCAATTTGCATAAAGGGATCAAGTGTTTCTTCAACTGCAACCTTACAAGAAAAATTCCCTCAAGGCTGACCATTGTGAAAAACTGGCGCCCAAATTTTATGGTCCTTATATTGTTCTCAAGCATGTAGGATAGGTGTCCTATCAATTAGATTTTCCCAGTCATTCTAATCTCCATCCTATTTTTCATGTTTCCTGCTTAAATAAGGTGATTGGAACTAAGTGCCAAACTCAAACCAACCTTCCCGAGTTGGAAAAAGAATGCTCCATTTGGCTACAACCAAAAGCATTTTTGGATCAGCCTGAGCATCTTCTATGTTATTGCACCATCAAGGAAGTGTTAGTCCAGTGGAAAGATACAACTCCAGCAGATGCCACTTGGGAACCAACTACCATTCTGCAACAATTTCCACATCTCAAGCCTTGAGGACAAGGTTGTTTTTAAGGGGGAGGACATGTTAGGAACCTAACCCCTCACATAGGTAGAATAATATATTTCAATGTAATAAAGGTCAATATTAATAAGGCCTAGAAATAAGGAAGAATAAGTCCAATGTAAGAATACCTAATAGAAGCTTCCGCTTCTAGAAGGATCTTCCTCTAAATGGTTCTTTTGATAGACATATTTAGTATAAATAGGAGTCAAGGGTATGAGAACTTTTGTCTCGGATATTATTGTAATAGAGCTCTTCTCTACTGGAGGTTTCCCCCTCGAAGAGGCATGTGAACATTGCTCTCAGTAATCAAAGTGCTCTTTCTGGTGTCATTATGGTATCATGTTGGTATTATTGTGGTGTTGTTCTAGTTATATTGTTGTTCATCTGCCATTTCTAGCTATTTATTTCTGTTTTGCATACTTTTTATATCTTGAATATTACAATAATATTTCACTATGTGTAAAATTGAGATTTCCTTATATGCAAAGAGGGTGAAGTATTTTCTGTATAAATTGTTGTTGGAATGCATGTGGTTATAAATTGTTTCATCGTGTATATCATTTTTGGTGAACCTTGGGGAAGCCTGTTCAAGATAGTATTGGGAAAGATGAGCTTGGGGACCAAAATAATAGCACAAACTGGAGTTGAAAAATGTTCACATTGAGTTTCCATGTTGGTCCTACAAAGAAGCTATTGGAAACTTCAACTTGTTACTTATTGGCTAGTGGTGTCCCTTTGAAAGGATTACTCTTCCTATCAATAGAAAAGGCATCCTTATACAACTATCGTCTACTCTCCTTCATATCTTCTCAACGAGGGCGTTCTTGCAGCTACTACATGGTAATAAATATTATCACATTAATCCTAGGCTAATGTTTATCTTAGTTGAAATTGGATTCGATATTGTAGGTGGTTGTTCAAATTATCAAAATGATTTCATTAATTATCAGGTGGCTGAGACGAACAAGGTTCTCTCACACAAGAGTTATCCAAAATACTTGGAATATAACAAAGTAATCCATGTAGGACTGTAAATAATATATAAAATATGAATAGATAAGATAAGATATAAGATAAGATAATAAGATACACTTGAGAATGAGGGCTCATTTATATACCCACGCAGGGGTGCCCTTATCAATAGTCATTTCATTTGAGACATGTCCTTTCATTATTAATAATTATTATTATTAATTAATTATTATGTTATGAATATCTATTTATATGTATATTTATGTTCATAACATTGCCTTCCCCTTAAAAATGATTTGTCCTCAAAGCATACGTTATGGAAGACTTATCTCTTGCTCTATCTTATAATTATTGTCTCATGCTTCTTCATTATTGAGTTAGTAATCATTGAGGACTTGAGATGATAGGATCTTCTAAGCGCTGAGCAGAACTGTCGAATTGTAAAGGATTCTACCCATCCTAATTCGATCTTCTGTGGATTTGGGTTTTTATAGGGTACTTGGAAAGAACTTGATGTATTTTAACTCCCATGATAGCTTATACTTTGAGAATCACTTGTAGTGGAAGTAATATTCTTCGGCATATTGGTCATTTGTTTCTGTTGATACAATGATTGGCTAAAGTATCAATTTTTTTTATTAGGATGTCAATAAGGCATCCTTGCAACTCAATCCTTACTTCGCATACTTAGAGATTTTTGTTGATTAACTTTTGGAATTGATTTTTCTTCATATCCCTGGATTGTTTCTTCTTCGACATTTGAAAACCTCTTTACATCAATTGGATTCACATCCTTTTGAGTTGCAAGGTTGATTGGTTCTATATTAATTCCTTTATCCAGAATTGAGACTTTTACATCTAACGACTTCTTTAGTTCCATAGGTTCAGTCATTGTCTCTTGATCGATTATTGATGTTTTGTGATCTAGCTCTTTTTGTAAAGACTTCTTATTATGCTTAAGCCTTTTGATTTGTGTCAGTAAATATTGATTATGTCGTTTTAATTGTAAAAGTTCTTCTTTATCTTCTGACTTGTCATCTTTATTTTTTGATTCTAGATTCTCCCTTCTTTCAACCTTTAATCTTTTAATTTGTTCTAGTAACCTATGATTAAGGTTCCTTAGGCAGGAGATTTCTTCCTTGTTTTCAATTGATTTCTCCTTGAGACCTTGATTTTCTTGTTGATCCGGATTATTTTCGGCACGAAATGAGAGCGGAGATATAATAAAGAAATGCACAGAGATATTGCAGATATTCAATAATATAATAGAAATGTATCAGAGATGGAACCATAAACACAGATATACATCAATACACGATTTCTATTAATCAAAGAAATGTACAGAGACTGTGAAAATACAGAGTGAAAGACTCGCTAGAATGGTGGCAGCTTATCTCTGAGAAGAGATGTGACGGCTACTCGCATTCGCAAGAAGATGATTACAATGAGGCTGTGAAGGCCTTTTTACAATAAACGGGAATGCCAAAAGTCCCAGACATCCAAAAACCTAACCCTAGGAGATGAAGCGCCAAAAGTCATGTGGGCCCCGTTTGGGTAAGTGAGTACATCAACTTCCCGGGGTCGTAACTTTTGCATACGATCTCCGTTTTAGGCGTGTGATAGCTCGTTGGAAAGGTATCATTGAGGAGATTCATTTTGGGGGATCAATAATGCCTTAAGATATAAATGAGAACCTCGATCTCGAAAAACCTTCATTTAGGCCCTCAAAATGGCCCCGGAAGTTAAAACCTGCTAAAAATAGTAAATTGCCAAAATTGCCAGAAAACAGTTTTGAGCCAATCGAAAAAGGTGGGTGGCCACCGATATCCACCTGGATCAATCCTCCCTCCTTAGGAAGCAATGGTCTCCATTGCGTTGAGTTCCCGGGGGAGAGGGAAAAGCGTTTGCTAGATCTGCATCTGGGTGAGTTGCTTGTATTGTTGGAGACGTCGCGCTGCTTGGTTTGTGGAAGTCTATCATGGACCTGTTGAAGTTGAGGTTGTTCAACAAGTTGAGCTACATGAGAGGAAGGTGTGCAGAAGGAATTTTTGTGCTTTGCTGCAACCTTGTCGACCTTCTTCTGTTGGATAAAAGGTACAGGGGGCGAAACCGTAGTGGTTGCAATGTCCTTATGTTCCCCTTTCGAACAAATTATGAGGAAGCAGAATTTTGCAGTATGAGATACTACCTTGCGACACTTTTTAGGTGGAACAATAGTTGGAACTACCTCTGGTATTCTGTAGAGATGACCCCCCAAAGTAACAATGACACTATGGGGTCGAGACTCATAAACAACATGGCGCTTCC
>ML786989.1:151927-170409 GCA_009831015.1 Picea engelmannii | reverse complement strand
TAGATGACATATGAGGGTCCTCCAACTTCGTAAGGCCATAACTCTCAAACCGTGAGGAGTTATGTGACGTTCTACATACCACCAGAAATGGCATGACATGTACTATCCATATAGAATATTATTATCTTAAAATATATCGTAACTCATACCGTTACCCATCAAACAAACTTGGGTCCATTACCCAAACCTGGGGTCTCCAACTTCTCATGGCCATAACTCTCTAACCGTGAGGAATTATGTGGCGTTCCATATACCACTGAAAATGGCATGAAAAGCACTATCCATCTAAGATATTTTCCCTGACAAATTCACTTTCCTTCATCTCATTATTTCATAATTAAGCATGGGTTCTCTTACTCCACAAAGCGTCTTCCCATGAGGGCTTTCACCATAATGGGACCACTTTGGAGTTCATCCATATTTACTTCTTATCAACCATGAAAAAACAATAATGAGTCATATTTGCATCAAACACTATTGGGTCCATTACCCAAACCTTTTTTCTATAGGTCTTTCTTCAAGGGTTGACATCAATGACAACCAACCTTAATCAACATTGCTCCGTACATATTACTAATTGAACAAATTGTGCTTTAATTTCACTGTATTGACTGTTAATTGGATGAATCGTACAGTGCAGTAATTAATTCATTGTATGACAGTAATAATTAATTCACCATACAGAGATTTTAATTTAATTGTACAGTGACGACTGGTGGTAAAAAGGCAACATATGGAAGTACGGTCGACAACTATACGGCTAAATTTTGTACAGTTTGCAGCAAAAATTTAGTGGTTGTACGACACATAAATCTGTATAGTGAATGTTATGGAGGTTGTTGTTGTATGGTGACTATACAGATGGATACTATTGAGCAGCGGTGGTATGGAGGTACTCTACGGTGGTGGTAGAAGTACGAAAATTGCTATATATATATTTTATTTTTCAATTTAATGTGTTGTTGGATAGTATGGATGGGAATTTTTTGTTGACTGTAATTCACTTTTATTGTTATCTTGACCGGTTGTTTCTTTCAAATTCTTTTTTTTTTTTTCAACAAACTTTTTAAATGGCCAAAAGCCTGGTTGGTAGTCAAAGACCCAGAAAAAATCAGAGAAACTCTGATAATTTATGTGGCCAAAAGCCAGGTCAGAATGGCTCTGGTAAGAGCATGGCCGAAGGCCAGGATCAAACTTGCTTTATTTATTTTTTATTTTTTTAGGTGGCAGCAGAATGTCTTTTCTGCATAAACTTTTAAATGGAAAAAAGCCAGTGTGGTCAATGATCGGGAAAAAATCAGAGAAACTCTGAATGAAAGTAGGTTGGCCAAAAGACGGTTCAGACAAGGTCTGATAAGGAGACTGGCCAAAGGATGGGATCTGAAAAACGAAGCTCTGATACCAAATTTGATGAACAAGGTTCGCTCACACAATATTTATCCAAAATACTTGGAATATAACAAAGTAATCCATGTAGGACTGTAAATAATATATAAAATATGAATAGATAAGATAAGATAAGATATAAGATAAGATAATAAGATACAATTGAGAATGAGGGCTTGTTTATATACCCATGCAGGGGTGCCCTTACCAATAGTCATGTCATTTGAGACATGTCCTTTCATTATTAATAGTTATTATTATTAATTAATTATTAGGTTATGAATATCTATTTATATGTATATTTATGTTCATAACATTGCCTTCCCCTTAAAACTGCTTTGTCCTCAAAGCATATATTATGGAAGACTTATCTCTTTCTCTAGCTTATAATTATTGTCTCATGCTTCTTCATTATTGAGTTAGTAATCGTTGAGGACCTGAGATGATATGATCTTCAAAGCGTTGAGAAGAACTGACGAATTGTAAAGGAGTCTGCCCATCCTAATTCGATCTTCTATATTAGTGCACCGTACAAATGGCTTGCGCTAATTTTTTAAAAGGCCTTCAAGCATATTCAACAAGCAATGACATCTCATTAGTGATCAAAGTGTACGTAAAGAATATTTTTGAGAGTTTCTTCTATGTGCAACTTATTTAAAAGAAACCATGCTAGTTGTTAATATATAATATGCATTATGTATTGAAAGCAACAATGAAAATTGTTAGCAAATAAATCACAAAGCAATTAAAATTAAAGGAATGCAGAAATAAAATATAGAAGAGCACAATACAAAAGAGACAAAACATATAAGTAGTTCACCCTATGTGTGCTATTTCCACAGAGAAATTTTCAGTCCTTATTTTAGTCCTTCCAAGAGAGTAAAGGGATACAACCTACAACACATCTGTTGTAACTTCCTCTTCACTCCTTTTTACAGTCTCTTTCCCCTTTTGACCATGCTCTCTCATAATACACACACACTATAATGAAGTATCCTAATTCTTTTATAAGCTTCATTACATATATTTCATGGGAATAATACTATGGGATACCAAAACCATGGGTCGCCAGTACCATGGGCCTAAAAAACCACTTGTTTACATAAAATATATTTGACTCTTTTATCGAATCACGTTTATCCTAACATTCACCCTTTAAACTTGACTTGATTTTTTTCTTGACCAACTTCAACCAAACTAGCCAAGTGAACCTTCACCACTCACCTCCTAGGCCCATCCTCCCTCAAATTCTATAACCATGGTATCCAAGAATCCCACATTCTCCCCCCTTTTTTCATATAGTTCCTCATATAGACTTTATCTATAATTTACCAAGGGTATGCATGCTTAACTAGGTCTTGCAGTTGTATCCTCATTTACATGCAAAAACAAATTTTAACAATCCATTGAATTGGGAAGATATCCAGGCTATAACCAACAATATCACAAAGAAATTCAAATTAAAGAAATACGGAAATAAAATATAGAAGAGAACAATACACAAGAGACAATATATATATATGGTTCACCCATTGTGGGCTATGTCCACAGAGAAATTTCTAGTCCTTCTTTTATTCCTTCCATCAAAGCAACTAGATACAACCTACAACACATCCCCTGTAACTTCCTCTTCACTCCTTTTTAAGTCTCTTCCCCCTTTTTACCGTTCTCTCTCATAATACACGCATACTATAATGAAGTATTCTAATAATTTTAAAGGCTTCATTACATGTAATCCAAGAGAATAATACTACATGCTACCAAAACCATGGGCCCAAAAAACTACTTGTTTACCTAAAATAAATTTGACTCTTTTACCGAGTCAATTTTATCCTAACATTCCCCCCTTTAAACTTGACTTGGGATTTGCCTTGACCAAATCCATCCAAATTGGCCAAGTGAGCCTTCACCGCTCACCTCCTAGTCCCAACCTCCCTCAAATTCTATAACCAACATATATGGGAATACCACATGCTACCCCCCCCTTTTTTACCTAGGTCTACATCTAGACTTTATCGGTAACTGACTAGGCGTATGATTTTTTAACCATGTCTTACAATCGTATGCCCATTTCAATGAAAAACAAATATTTAACAATCCATTGAATTAGGAAGATAATCAGGCTCCATACCCAACAATCTCCCTCTTGGATTTTGATTACAACAACCCCACTGCTACTACACCTATTGGGATATGCTTGAACTTTGTACCTAGCAATTTTCTAATCATCACCATCATGCTTGAAGGCCAATCGAAAATGAGTAGGAACTTAGTTTCTCCCTAGTTACTACCTTCCTTAACATGTCTGCAAGATTCTGGCTAGTGTGTATCTTTTGCATGTTCAACTTTCTATCTTCCAAAAATTATTGTATGAATTGGTACATGGGTTATATATGGTTTGTATTAGAATGGAAGGTTGAGTTCTTTGGAATATGAATGACACTATGGTTTTCACTATACAACCTACTATTCTCCTACTTCTTTCCCAATTCCTCCATAACATCTATAACCAAATAATCTCTTTACTAGCCTCTATATTAGCAACATACCATGCTTCCTTTGTTGAAATTGCAACAACCTTTTGCAATTTCAAAATACAAATTACTATTGTCCACCTATAGTAAAAATATACCCTATGGTGCTCCTCTTGCTATCTATATCACATGTCATGTATGAATCAACATATCCCTATAGAATAACTTTTGAACCTCCAAAACATAATTCCTAAGTAGTGGTACCTCTCAAATAACTGAGAATCCACTTTGCTACCTTCCAATGCTCTTTACCTGGGTTGTTCATATACTTTCTCATAATGCCCACTGCATGTGCAATATTCAACCTTGTGCACACCATCACATACATCAAGCTGCTAATTGTCGATGCATATGGAACCTTGGACATGTAGTCCATGTCCTTCCATGTCTTAGGACACATCTCCTTAATCAATTTGAAATGGTTATCCAAAGGTGTACTATTTTTTTTTTCATCCTGTATTTTAAACCTTTCCAACATCTTTTCTATGTATTCATTCTAATACAATGTTAATTTTCGATTTTTCATGTCTCTTGTTATTCACATACCAAGAATTTTCTTTGCAGCACCCAAATCCTTCATCGTAAATGAATTAGCTAATTTTCTTTTGAGCACATTTATATCTTGCATGTTAGACCCTACAATAAGCATGTCATTTACATTCAATAACAAGATAATATAGCTCCCATTATCTAGTCTCTTAAAATAAACACAATGGTCAGAATGACATCTACTATAACTTTGTTTTGTCATAAACCTGTCAAATTTAAAATACCACTGCCTTGGAGATTGCTTTAGGCCATACAAGTTCTTCTTCAACATGCAAACTAATTTTTCCTTCCCTTTGACCTCATACCCCTATGGTTGTTTCCTATAAATATCTTCCTCCAAATCCCCATGGGGAAAGTATATATTTACATCTAAGTTCTATATGAAAATCTTCTACTTCTAATAGACTTAAAATAGTTCTAATTCAAGTCATTTTAACAATAGGAGAAAATATTTCATCAAAATATATACCTTTCTTCTATGAAAACCCCTTTACACCAGGTCTTCCCTTGTACCTCTTTTTCTCTCCATCTTCTTCCTTCAACTTGTACACCCAATTATTTCTCAATGTTCTTTTACCTGCAGGCAATGAAACCAAGTCCCAAGTCTATTTATATACCAAAGAGTCCATCTCCTCTTTCATCCCTTTCTCTCACTTCTTTCTCATTTCTCCTACATTGGTTCTTCATATCTTTCTTGTTCACCAAAATCAGTCAACAATAAATAATATATTAAAGGAGAGTACATTTGAGTGGGTTTACTTATCATAATAGATCTTTTAACAACACTTGCGGGAGCTTGAGGTTCCTATTGTTGTTGAACATTTTGATTTTCTAGCACCTCCGAGATTTCATTTTCTATAATTTCATCAAGCACTGTGTATTATGTGTTTTCCTTTTCATGTTTCTTTCCTTGCAACTGATCCAT
The DNA here is from genome assembly GCA_009831015.1 of Picea engelmannii. Lineage (NCBI taxonomy): Eukaryota > Viridiplantae > Streptophyta > Pinopsida > Pinales > Pinaceae > Picea > Picea engelmannii. The sequence continues at coordinate 165,015 of ML786989.1, read as the reverse complement.
GTACATGACCTTCTTATTGAACACCACATTTGTACTCCTAATGATTTTGTGATTTTCATAATCCCGTAATCAATAACCAGGATCATTAGTTACTTCATATCCAATAAAAGTACACTTCTTGGATTTTGCTTCAAGCTTTGTTCTATTTTCTTTATTAATATAGACAAATGCATCACAACTGAAAGTCTTTAGAAATGATTAGTTTTCATTTTTTACCTATCCATGCCTCCTCTGGAATTCCAATATCCAATGAACTTGAAGTCCCTATATTTATTAAGTATCGATATCCATAACTTTTTCCCAAAACTGTAAGGGAAATCTTGCATGTAGTTTCATACTCCTTTCACACTCTATGATTGTCATGTTCATCCTTTTTGACATACCATTTCCTTGTGGTGTTCTTGGAACCATCTTATCTCTATGAATATCATGGTATGATAAGTAACTATCAAACTCCTTACTACAATATTCACCTCCATTATCTGATCCGAGACACTTCAACTTATTTCCTATCTCATTCTCAACCAAAGCTTTGCATTTCTTAAATGTATCAAAAACATCATATTTTTTTAATGCAATAAACCTTAGTTTTCCTAGTCACGTCATCAATAAAAGTAACATAATAATAATATCTACCAAGATATGATACCGAAGCCGGTCCCCATACATCTGTTTGCACAAGCTCTAAATTTTCACTCTTCTTTTCCTTCCCAACTCTGATAAATTTGATTCTATACTATTTTTCATAAACATAGTGTTCACATAAATCCAAATTAGCCTACTTCAAATTTGGAAACAAATTCCTTGAGTGGAGAATATGCATCCCATTCTCACTCGTGTGCCCAAGCCTACGATGCCATAATGTTTTATAAACTCCCATGGAAATGAAAACAATAGAAGAGTCAACATTACTGGTACAAAAAATACAACATACATACCTTCTCTTCTTTTGTTATTCTTAGTGATTCTTTAGTGACCTTCCATGAATTTTCTATAAAGGTAACTATACATCCTTCAATTTCCAATTACCCCACTAAAATAAGATTTCATCTCAAATCAAGAATATGTCTCACCTCTTTTCAGCAACCATCGGTTTCCATTTTGCAATTTTATCTGTATCTTACCATTTCCAACAATTTTACATGGTTTATCATCACCCAAATAAACTTGTCCAAAATGACCTTAAACATAATCCTGAAAATATTTCCTATGGGATGTGGCATGAAATGAATCCTTTGAATCTATCACCCAAGAATCAAAAATATTATCTAATGAAAGGATTAAATCATCTTGCAACACATCACCTATTACATTTGCTTCCTGATTATTCCCCTATTGTCCATCTCCTTTTTTTCCTTTTAGAGAAAAATAATATTTCTTATTATGTCCTTTCTTCCCACAATGCCATCATTCTAGTCTCCCTTTGGATTTGGATCTGCCCTTCTTAGACTTTACATGATATCTTGGGATCTTTCCTCTTTCCCTTCGTCTTCCCCTGTTCTCCATAGTCAAAGAATTACCTGATGTCTCACGTGTTCTTTTCCATTTCATTTCCTCACTAAGGATTACACCAACAACATCATCAAACTTTAAAGTGTTTGAACCAGAGACATAATTACTCATAGCCATGACCAAGCCACTCCAACTTTCTAGTAATGAACACAATCAAAAGAGCCCTAACCGCAACATCAAATTTTACTCCTACATAAGTTAATTGACCGCGACCGTGTTAAACTCATTCAAATGATCAACAATATACCCACCTTCTCAGATCTTCGTATTAAATAAATGCTTCATAAGAAATAATTTGCCAAAGGTTGATGGTTTTTCATACAGTCTAGCTAATGCCTTCATTAGATCCTCCATGGTCTTTTCTTTTCAAATCCTCTTGAAATGTTGAAAGTCATAGTGTTCCTAGTGTCTTTCTGTCAAGAATCCCATTCTTCATCCTTCATAGTTATCAACTTCTTTGTTATTCCTCCCAATGGTAAGAAAAGAGTCTTCTAATATAGATAATCATCCATTTGCATCTTCCATAGCTGGTAGTTTTGGCCATTAAACTTATCGACCCAAAAACTTTCCTTCTTTGGCCATTTCTCCCACTCAAACCAAAAACCCTCCTTTCCTATGAGTTTATCCACCAAAAAAACCTTCGACTCTAATACCAGTTGTTAGGAAATAAATCATGAAACAAATAAAATTGCAGGAATGCAGAAATAAAATATACAAAATCAAAAAACATATACATGGTTTACCCAATGTGGGATACTTCCATAGATAAATTTATAGTCCTTCTTTTATTCCTTCTAACAAAGTAAAAGGATACAAGATACAACAGTGTAACTTTCACTTCACTCCTTTTTACAGTCTCTTTCCCCTTTTTACTATGCTCTCTCATAATACACGAACACTATAATGAAGCATCCTAAGCCTTTTAAAGCCTTCATTACATGAGATTTGACTATTGTTGGCACAGGGGCAGACCCAGGGTTCAATCTAAGAGCGCACCAACAAGCCCTAGCTATTGGCCCTTTTGGCAACACCCGCAAAGCAGATGTAGTCTCACCCGAAGAATCTAAGAGGGGGGTTGTAGGACATATATGTCTACAACTAGGGGAATATCAAGTGGAATGAATACAACAATATTGCATCATTCATATATCTATTATTAGCTAGATATACTCTGTGCAGCTATAAATCTAATCTAACACAATAATGCAAACAATAGTATAACAATGACAAAGATCCAAGCATCAATCACACATACGACACAAAATATATGTGGTTCACCCTCTCTCTAGGGATACATCCACAGAACTGTGCTTATGATATATTAAGATAAATCTTACAGTTCTAATATGTGCTCTTAGTCAACAGATCTTCTCTCTTCTTCTCTCTGTCTCCTGCCTTCCTACGCACCGAGCTGTAGGACTTGATCTTCACACCCAGTTGAAGATATTACAATACTAGAAGGCTCTCACTCTCAACACTCCTCTCTCTCATAGTACAATAATCTCTCAACCAACAACACTAAATATTAATACCCAACAATAGTACCAACCTGACCTAGGTCCTCTCGACCTCTATTTATACATTATAGTCCCTCGTCGACAATCTTAGGTCAAAACCTAGGTGTCAAAACCCTAATTACCCAAAACCCTAGGTGTCTAAAACCCTAGGTCAACTTGAACCACCTTTTTAGGGCTTCACCAGCCTATCTTTCCTCCCTTCTTACACGGTGCTCCAAAGAATCCAATGGTGGCTTTCTCTGCCTGCTGAGTTGTCCTCGATCTATCTTCATTTTTGATCTGTCATCCTCGATCTCCTCATCCAACAGATTTCTTTTCCATACTTCGCTTCGGATTTTCTGCTCTTTTGCTTACTTTGACCCAGTGAAAGTCACTGTGTCTCCCACACAGTTTGTGTTTGACCTTTTCTTCCTCAATATTCACTTCCTTCCATAACCAAGGGCCAACAGGCTCCCAACACTCACTTGTGACTCATCCCAAGGCACTTCAGATCTGATCCTTCTGTTTCACTTCGACTTTTGACTATGTAGTGCAACCTTTTACTTCTTCTTTATGCCTCCTTCCCATCCTTGTGCAAACCGTCTTTTCTGTGTCTGGTACCTAGTTTCAACTACACCTGGTACCTAGACCCTTTTCTCCTTGCTTTTACTGAGAGCTGCGAGGCAGTTGGTTGTCATAATACAACTTCAGTTGACTCCCATTCACTAATCCTTCTTTCCATTCTCCCTTCAATGTCTTCAGCTACGCAACTCATCCTTCTGTAACATAGGCGATCTCATATGGTCCAAGCCAATGCATTCTGAACTTCCCTGGATGTCTTATAAATGTACTGTCATACACCAATACTAAATCACCTTGCTTAAATGACTTATTATTTATGTGTTCGTCATGATAGGCCTTCTCTCTTTCCTTCTGTACCTGCTGATGGAATCCTGCAATAAATATGTCTTCTTCTAGTTCAACCAGCTGGGAAAGCCTCTCACAAACAACGCCAGTATCATCCATGTCTGTAAATGCAACAATTCTTAAGCTTGGTACCAAGTACTCCATCAAGACAACAACTTCGAGACCATAAACCAACTTGAAAGGGGTCTTCATTGTTAATTTCTTACAAGTGGTTCTATAAGCCCAGAGTACTGTTGGTACTCTTAAATCCAAGTCATCCCTGTTCACACTGCAAATCTTTGTCAATGTTGTCTCCAAGATTTTGTTGAATGCTTCAACCGTTCTATTTGCTTATGGATGGTAAGGTGTACTCTTATGATGGTGAACTGCAAATTCTTCAGTGCTTCAACTGTCTTGTTGATGAAATGAGTGCCTTGATCACTCATAAGGGTCTTAGGGCATCCAAACCTGGTTATTATGTTAACAAATATAAAACGCGTAGCTATAGTTGCACTACATTCCTTGACTTCTCTTCCTTCGGCCCATCTAGTCAGGTATTTTGTCGCAATGATAATGTACCCTACTCCTGTGTGCTTTCTTGGTGGGTTTATAGGTCCCACAAAGTCAATGGCCCACTTTTCAAATGCTTGTAGGGTCATCTAAGGTGCTAGTGACATTTCATCTCTTCAGGATGGTTTTCCAACTCTCTGGCATACATCACAGGCTCTGGTATACTCTTTATCATCTTTGAAAAGTAGGCCACCAAAGGCCAGCTTGCAGAACCTTTTGCGCAGTTGCTTTCTCTGCATAATGTCCTCCTGCGATGCCTTCATGAGCTTCTACAAGGATCAGCGGGTGCTCTACCTCCATCACACATCTTCTTAGTATCTCATCAGGTCCCATCTTATATAACTGACCAGCTATCAGTGAAAATTCTTCAGCACGCACCACTAGTTGTTTCTTCTGAGAAATTGTATACTCACTTGGAGCCATTCCTGTTGACAAGAATTGGACTATGTTTGTGAAGTGGTCATCCATCTTCCTAAAGGTGAGCAGTTGTGCATCTGGTAATATATCCTCCATACTGGTGGGTTCTTCGCCATGTTCCAACCTCGATAGGTGGTCGGGTCCCTTGTTCATTCTTCCTGGCTTAACTATGATCTCAAAATCATATTCTTGAAACAGGAGAAGCCATCTGCATATTCGCCCCCCAAACACTGGCTTGTTGACTAGGTACTTCAGCGCAGAGTGATCATTAAACATTTTAAAGTGTCCTCCTAGTAAGTAATGGCAGAATTTTTGCAGCGTGTACACCATGGCTAATCCTTCTCTCTTTGTAGTAGTGTAATTTCTTTCAGTTGTAGATAGCTTTTTGCTGGCAAATGCTAATGGATGTTCGATCTCCCCTTCTCTAGGTTGTTCCAATACTTCTCCTAATGCAATAGAAGATGCATCGACATGCACATGAAATTCTTTGCTCCAGTCTGGAAAGACCATAATGGGCACAACCACCATCTTTTGTTTCAATGTGTCGAAGCTCTGTTGGAATTCGTCTATCCAACCAAACTAACAGTATTTTTTTAATAACTTCTCCATTGGCGCAGTAATATGAGCATATCCTTTGATAAATTTCCTATAATAGCCAGTATGTCCTATCACAGTGCGCAGTTGTTTGACTGAAGTAGGAGGTGGTAAGTCAACTATAATTGCATTTTTGATAGATCAACCAACAATCCTTGCTTGCATACAATATGTCGTAATAATACTCCAAGTGGTGAGAAGAAGATGCACTTCTTCAAATTTAAAGCAATTTGACACTGCCTGCATTTTTCCAACATTAGTCTTAGACATTCAATATGATTTTTCATAAAACTAAAAACAGTTTAGTCATCAAAATAGGCTTCTAAAAAATGATGAAAAAATTCTTTGAACGCTTCGACCACCATCCTGGAGAAGATGGTTGGGGCATTCTTCAGTCCAAATGGCATCACTGTGTATCGGTAGGATCCCCATTCTATGGCAAATGTGGTCTTGTGGAAGTCCTCCTTAGCAATTCGGATCTAATGGTATCCTGAAAACCCATTTGTAAAAGAATATACCTCCTGGCCTCCCACATTATCCAATACTTCGTCTATGAATGGTGTAGGGAAAGGATCTTGCAAACAAGCAACATTAAGCTTCCTGATATCTATGCAGATCCTGATCTCGCCTGTCTTCTTGTCTTGCACCACCATAGGGATGATCCACTCCGACTATTCGACAGGTTCAATAATCCCTGCTTCTAACATTCTGTCGAGCTCAATCTTCACTTTTTCCTTATATTTCAGGTTCAATCTGTAGGGTCTTTGCTTGACTGGCTTCGCATCTGGTTTCAAAGGTATTCTCATATATATCATAGGTCCTTTGATACCCTTCATATCATTGAACTTGGTTGAAAACAAGTCATGATACTCGTGCAGTAATTTTGTAATTTGGTCAATGATAGAAACATCCCAATAATCTCCGACATTGGCAAGCTTAGGTGTCTCCTCTATCCCAATATTGACTTTCTTTATCCTTATTGGTTTTCCAATGAATGGCAGCTCAACTCCCGGTCCTTCCACATCCCTGTGGCCTTCTGTCTCAGCAATGTTTACCTTCCTCAGATCATCATTTGCGTCAGCATTAATGTTGTAACATCCTTGTAGTTTATGGAATGGCACAGTCCATTCGTCCTATTCTTGCTCGAAAGGGAGGCTAGATGCCTCCTTAAATACTTTCTTCCTCACAATCTGTAGTGCTTTATCTACTAAAGGAAATTCACTTTCAAACAAAAATGTGGTTAATAAATTATGAAGCATACCTTCCCAATCTACAGTGACAAGGCGCAACTCCGCTTGAAGGTACCAATTAATAGGAGTCGTTTCCAGCGTGTTAATGAATCTGTGTACCCATTGTTCTCGAGGAATTTCACTCCAGGCTTCTTTGCAGCTTCGCACATGGTCCTTTGGGTAGCTTCGACCTGTGTACCTCACTTCACAGCTTCCTACTTGTGCTAAGAACCGCGTTGTCATGAAGGTTCGACATTGTGTTCAATCTGTAATATTTCTTTTGTGCGTACCCCACCATCTTGTTGGTGTATCTTTCAGGGCCTCATCCATAGCCAACAACCAATGTTGTGCTAGTACACTTGTCTCAAAATCTGAGAGGAAGGATTCTAGAGGGTTCAGACCATCAAAGGTAGGCAAGTTACTTATTGTTGTACCAATCCAGTGAACTTCTTTGTTCAGTCGAGAACATCTCCTTGTAAATACTTCATACATATGGTTCTTCCAGTTCTCCAGCACTTTTTTTGAATCTGATGAACACACGTTGTCACTTCGCCAACTTAGATTTCCATCGGCAGTAGGGTTGATATAATATTGTTGTTTGGCTGTTAATTTATATATGTTTTCCAACTCATATGCGTGGTCTTCTTCTCTTATGGGATCTGTATATCGCGGACCCTCATATGGATCTAAGGGTGAAATGACCCCAAGGCCATCTTTTTCAAATGTCATGCATCTTTTCTTTAAATCAACAACAGTAGAATTTTCAAAGTCCCAATCAATTCCTAGCAATGCAGGGTAAGGGCAGCTATCATCAACAATTTCAATTACCTCAAAATTTGTAAAGGTCCTAACTCCGTCGATGTCCACAAGGACATGCTCCAATCGTCCAAATGGGCTGACAACTTGCTGATTAGCCATTCTAATCCTGATAGCGGAATAGATCAACTTCGGTTTTCCCATTAGTGCCCAAGGTTGCTTCGTCATGACATTGACCTCCGACGCTAAGTCGAGGACCACATAGTGTATATCATACTCTCCTATTTGAGCATTCAAATGTAATTCTTTATTTGATCTTCTCTTCTTACCAATCTGGTGTACTTCCCTGTTCAGTAAGGGGTCTACCTTTCCTAGCTCATACTTCCTGATTAGGTTCTGTAACTCTTGCACATCATTCTCATTCTGAATTAACTTAAGACAAGTGTAAAAAAATTTGATCACTTTACTTACCTATTTTCCTTATTTCGGTGGACCCGATTGATCAAATTCCTAAGGCATTCCATACTCTTTTATTTCTCGTCGCATTTTAGATTAGGATCCTTGGTCCCCCTTGAACTCTCGTCTTGCTTCCTCAAAGATTTGTCTTTCTTTCCTTTCATCAAAATCCTGAGTCTTCTCCACATCTTTCTTGATACCTGACACTTTTGCTATCTTTCTTTAGATTTTTCTATCTTCTCCTGTAGCAGCGCCTCATCGAGTAATAACAATGAATCTAGGGTCTGTTCCGTGCATTTTGGAATATATCAGTTGCACTTGTGGGTTCTCCTGGGGTCCTCGTCTTTCCTGAAGATTAGTCAGTAGCATAGGGCATTCTTCTATGACATGCTCGAAAGAGTTTCAGTAACTGGAGGTTATGCAAGGATTCTAAAAATCCCTTGCCAAGTGTCCTGGCTACGCACATTTATAATAGATTATTTGTCCTCATCCTTGGCCCATACCTCCTCCTCATACTATTCCTTCGTATCCACCGCGAGGATTGAATTTTCCTCTCCCTGGAGATTTGTACTATGGAGTGTTTCCTTATTGTTGTACTTCGCCTTGAATCTTGTATATGTCCCTCGACCTCTCATGCATGAGATCATAAGCTCTACAATCTCGATCATCATTCCCCACTGATTTACAGAATGTGAAATACAATTTTGTGGGTGTCTGAACATACTTCTGCATGTAATAGCACTCACCTGGGCGATGCTTATTTTTGCATACATCACACTAGGGTAGGTTAACTTGCTTCAAGGGGATCGACGCTCCTGCAGCCAAATGCTCATGAAATGAGGGACAGTGTTCCTTATCATGACCTTCAGATTTTCATATTACACACTAGATATCTTATATTTTGTCCTTCCCCTTGTCCTTATTCATATACTCGACCTACAGAGACAAACTAGTAAGCTGGCTCAAGATATGGCTCATGCCTGAGCTAGATTCTCCATAGGTGTTGATTCAAGCTTCATGATGATCTCCAAAGCTTCTGCCTGCGATGCAATATTCTGCTGCATTAGAGGGACTCTGATGTGTGGTAACAACGTCGCGATGAACCATTCTTTGTTCTGTTCATTGAGGATCTGAAAATTTAATTGGCTTGTTAGGGTCTTGAATCTCTGGTCGAACTCCCAAACAAGTTCTGCTACCTTTTGTTTGATCTCTTTTAGCTTTGTAATACATTGGGACTCTGATTTAGGTTTCTTAAACTCTGCAATCATCGCATTCTTGACCTCATTCAATGGCTTAGGCTAGGCCAGTCCTTGGACAAGTTTGATGTACCAACTCAACGCGCGGTCCTTTAGCGTAGTGTCGAACTGGGTTCTCCTGATGGCTATATCGGTGATACTTTTAATACTCCACACGGCCCCACATAGGAACCAGTGTTGATTGGGATCATCAGATCCATCTCCCCTTTAGATAGGGACCCTCATCGCATCTGCCACAGAGTTCCCTAGGCTTCCTGTCTAAGTATAGGATGAGTTGCTAGTAACAACACTCTGAAGACTCTGGTGGTTCTGGTTATTCTGGCTGCTTGGTGATATTGAAACAACACGAGGATTAATGTTACTTACTTCAGTAATCTGTACAATTCCTGAGGTTTCTGGCTCTCTTTGGCAAAGTTCTTTAGCTTCCCCTTCTTTTGTTCTGGTGGGTTCTAAATGTTCTTCGTTGATTAGATATACCTCTTCTCCCTTGTAGAAACCCTCTTCTCTGTAGTTTTTTTTAAACAGGTTCTCAAGGTGAACCCCTCTAAATACTCTTCCACTGTGCATATGTCCATCTTCTTTATCGCTATCGCTGTCTGAATTTATGAACATTATCCTTTTCAGGTCCAACCAATCTATTGTATCTTCAAGACGTTCTTTTCATGCAACAACATCTTGATTCGTAGCTTCAAAAAGTGCACAAATTTTCCTCTGGGTCCTTTGAAAAAGTATATCTCGTCTTGGCTATATGATTCTACCCTATCAACAACAAACTCGGTGATATACCCTCCAATGGTACTATCATACCAATGATCTACTGCTCTAGACACAACGTTTTCAACTCTCTTCACCTTCTGGATCAGTTTTGGTGTCCAAACCACAGGAGGTCTAGATCTGATCTTGAACTGGGTATCGAATAACCTAGCCAACCACTCAAACAACTCCTGATAGATTCCTCCAAATAAGATCTCGTGAATGTCGGTGAAGATGTTTCAGGTTCTTGTTATGGGCTTCAGCGAAGTCCCTCTCTTGATCCTCTATCCACTTCTAAATCTCTGTCTTCGATGGGAACCACCTTGACATTCCCTTAAAAGTATTTTGGTCCTAGCAATGGAACCATTTGTTGGCACAAGGGAAGACCCAGGGTTCACTTCAAGAGTGCACCAACAATCCCTAGCTACTGTCCCTTTTGGAAACATTTGTGAAGCAGATGTAGTCTCACTCGAAGAAGCTAAGAGGGGGGTTGCAGGACAGAGATGTCTACAACTATCAAAATATCAAGTGGAACTAATACAATAATACTGCAGCATTCATATATCTCTTATCAGCTAGATCTACTTTGCGCAACTATAAATCTGATCTAACACAATAATGAAAATAACAGTATAAAAATGACAGAGATCCAGGCATCAATCACACATACAACACAAAATATAGATGTTTCACCCTCTCTCTAGGGATACATCCACAAAAATGTGCTTATGATATATTAAGATAAAGCTTATAGTTATGATCTGCGCTCTTAGTCAGCAGATCTTCTCTCTTCTTCTCTCTGTCTCCCGCCTTCCTGCGCACCCAGCTGTATGTTGACGGGCGAAATTGACCATCCGTCAACTGGGAGAGTGGAACCGGTCCGGGGTTGTCTAAATAACCCAAGCCGTTTGGAATGGACCACCCTGACGAGTTTACGGCTCCGTTGGCCGCTCTAAGGTCTCCTATGGAAACCAGAGAGAAATGATCTGAGCTAAGAAATCTTACTAAAGTAAATAAAACAAACTAAACTATAACTGAATACAAGAAACTAACTAAACTAAAGGAAACTAGAAACTAATAAAACAAACTAAACTAACTACACTAATCTAACTATAAACTACTAACTATTATATATACAAGATACTAATTATGATTATAATAACTCGAATCAACTACTTAATTAGCAGCTACGTTATTTCTTATTCACAAATGCACACTATAAACAATCTACAGATTTGATTAAAACCTGCAAAAATCATATGTATTTTGCCCTAAGACAACCATGGATCTCTTTTTTGATTTTTGTATTTTATGAAAAAGAAATACAAACTACTGAAATTAAACAATCTAATATATATTACTGAAATTAAACAATGTAATATAAATCTAACTAAACTATCATTTATATTAAACTACTTAATAAAAACAGTAAACATCTAGCTAATTGACCTGGAAACGCTCCAAGTCTGCCCTGTGTAGGATGACTTCTTAAGCTGTTTGGAGGAAGAAATTCACACCGTTTAGTCCTTAAGCTTCTCGAAAACGATCAGCTATGCTGCTTCTTGAAGTGTTTTACAGGACAAACAAGACATAAAAGAAAATCATAACAATCTTCTGATGATAAATCTCTACAATAAGGGAAACCTATTATGCAGAAAACTTATATAACAATTCAATCTATGAAGAAGACAAAGCTATCATTCATAAAATGAATCAACAACTGTTATGTCCTTTATCTTTTTGGAAGCAACAAGATATGTATAACAGTAAGAAATTATATCACTTGAATTTGATTTAGATAGAAAAGTAATACTAAACCATAAACAAAATGATATACAAAACTTGAAACACAATGTTGATATATTGAAAAGCAAAAGCTATGACAAAACATCAATTCTGCTCCAGTCTGTATCAGAATTACATATCCTTGTTCTCCCACAACTGAGGATCCTCATTATTACAAAAACCATAGGTTTATATAGGTTTCTCACAAGGTAAAACATCCTTGTGAATAATAGCAAATTGTTTTACAAAATCTGGGAAGATATTCCCAAAATCTGATTCAAACTTAACAACCTAAGACAAAACCAAATCTAAAATATCTCCTAAACTGTTACAACATGCCCATTTGATCACTGCAATTCGTATGTACCTGAAAAGAGGCAAAAATAAACAAGTTTAAAAGATATTTTGTTAATAAAATGGTAAAAATCTGATCCTGTAGACTAGCTACAGAATCAGTTGATTCTGTAGCTGGTCTAATTTGAGAACAGACATGTTTTAAATCAATTAAAACTAACAGAAATATATTAAAACAAATATTTGATTACTAATTAAAACAAAGCAAATCATTTAGATCACAACAAACCAAAACTGCTATGCTAATTTAGGACAAACTAAATCTTAATTGAATCTATTTTAATCAAAACAAAAATTAAATAAATCTTTGAAATGAATACAACAAAATCCATCCATATAGAGGCCAAAAATCCTACATCCATTTGTTTTTCATATCAATAAATCCATTTTAAAATTGAGTGTAGGGAATTAAAAAATCTTGCCACCAGATCCAAAGCATACACCAGTTCCATAGCAGCTTCAGCATTGGCAAAAATGGTTATCATAAAATATTCCTTGATACCGAATGGCCTTTGAGACAGGCTTCTTGACATTTGCCAAATTCCACGATTTTTCATTGCATTTCTCATGTTCATCAGTGAAATTGGATTCTGCACATTCAGCATTATTCTTTTTCAGCGACTGTTGTAAGGTTGACAACTTTTCTTCACCGTGTCTCTTTTCTTCTGTATGCTTAGCTTTGATGCAAATAATTGGCACTGGCTCCTTTAACTGTGCACAACAGATCAATTTTCCCCTATTTGTCTCATGGTCACTATAAACACCAGCTTCTTTAAATTCATCTTGAGCTGTGCTCTGGCCATCTGACATACTTGATTTATAATCCTCAGAAAATACATAATCTGTCTAGCACTATCTACATCTTGGAGCCCCAACAGTTATGTCATGTTTCCTGTTGTCTTGATTGCCTTTGCTCATCATTGCTACAAACTCATCATAGTCAATTCGTCCATCATTGTCCATGTCCACCTCATCAATTATATCCTTAATAGTTTCTTGATCAC
>ML786989.1:141431-151877 GCA_009831015.1 Picea engelmannii | reverse complement strand
GTCTTTATCAAAATACTGAAAGGCAGTATAAAGATGATCTTCCCTGTCCATTCTGTTCATGTGCATTGTAGCGGTGATAAACTCCAGGTAATCAATTGTCCCATCCCCATCTACATCTGCAGCATTCATCAATTGCCTAACTTTTGACTCAGAGATTTTAGACCCAAATCTTGCAAGGCCATTCTTCAGTTCTTCAAATGTGACTGTCCCACTGTTATCAATGTCCATACTCTTCAATATCTCCTTCAAACCCCTTATTTCCTCTTCTGATAGACTTTCAGCAATCACCTTCAGAGCAACTTTTTTAAGCTTGTTGATTGCCCTGCATTGCTTCATCCTAACTAATACAGTACTGTCAAGGGGTTTGTCTGGTGCCTCACCATCTTCTCTTATCCATGGATGGATTAAAACATCAGCAACCGTAAGATGTTTCTTGGGATCATGTTCAAGCATCTTTCTGACCAGGTCTTTTGCAACACTAGAAATAGATGGCCATGGTTCACTTTCAAAGTCAGTAATTCCAAGCAATACAGCATCAAATATGCCTTGTTCCGTCTCTGCCCAAAATGGAGGCACGCCAGAGAGAAGAATATATAATATCACACCAACACTCCATATATCTATTTCTGGTCCATAATGTCTCTGTAATACTTCAGGAGCCACATAATATGCACTGCCCACAATGTTTTTGAATACATCACCCGGTTCGCACAAGAGAATTCAATTTCTCTATGCCCTCCAGATCGTCCAAGGAAACCACAACCTCTCAACCCGATTGCAGGTCATTTTGAGTTTATATCCAGGCCTACTTATTACATGAAATTTTCAAATCCAGTCTCTAAACTCGCACAATCCTCCAAAAATCAATAAAAGTATAGATGGGAAACCCTAGAAACGCCAGAAACTTTCACAGGTCGTATAAATAAAGAGAGGTATCCAGATCTTAATTTCTTCCTCTTTATGCACCAATCCTAGCTCTGAAAATGTCAAACCATATTAAAAGATGACCAAAATTACCTCAGTATGATTTATGAATCTAAGGAAACCATCATATTAGCGAGCATGAGTGTGGCAAGTGAGGAATAGCTTAATTCCTGGTAAGGAGGCCGGTGTTAATGCCAAAGTGTGCGGGGGTCAGGGAGGTTATGAAACCAAAGGCTGAGTAGGCCAAATAAGAAACCAATCCAAATACTAATGCATTGCAAATTCAATGAAATCCAATCACACAATCGATATAAGAATGTCCAATGAGTATACCAATGCGTGCGAGTGTTATACCATAATGTTCAAACATCCGACATGAAGTTCAAAACCCAAAATCATGTATTCGCCAATGCATGGTGTCAAATCAATATTACATAAAATGGATATGCCCAGAGCTATGATAAGGATCAACAATAAGGATCACAAAAGATAAATCATGACCCCCATGCAATTCAATGAATCAATGTTTAGGCAATTCATAAAATGCGAATCCAAAGGATAAATGTCTTCAATAAAACTGAGTTATATAATCCATCGAAGTATGAAAACCGATCAAAGGATATTGCCGATCATGTAAAGATCAATAAAAAGATAGGCGCAATATGCATAATGACACAAAAGGTATTGGCAGTTCATATAATGATCGAAATGTGATCTCGAAAGGAGAAATTTTCATGCTTACAATCGTGAAGACTTAGCGAAGACAAATTTGCAAAAGTCTCAAGAAATGAAAGTTTCGTCTATTTGGAAAATGAGGCGAAAAACTTGATGTTCGCAAGACATAGGTGTAGGCAGCTTACAAGAAAATGGAAAAATTTTAATTGCCTGCCAACACTGTAGGACTTGATCTTTGCACCCAGCTGAAGATCTTACAATACCAGAAGGCTCTCACTCTCAACAATCCTCTCTCTCATAGTACAATAATCTCTCAACCAACAACAATCAATATCAATACCCAACACTAGTACCGACCCAACCTAGGTCCTCTCGACCTTTATTTATACATTATAGTCCTTCGCCATCAGCCTTAGGTCGAAACCTAGGTTTCAAAACCCTAATGACCCAAAACCCTAGGTGTCTAAAACCCTAGGTCAATTTGACCCACCTTTTCAAGGATTCGCGAGCCTGTCTTCCTCCCTTCTCATGTGGTGCTCCAAAGCATCCAATGGTGGCTTTCTCTACTTGTTGAGTTGTCCTTGATCCATCTTCCTTGTTGATCTGTCATCCTCGATCTCCTTGTCCAACGACTTTCTTTTCCGTACTTAGCTTTGGTTTTTCTTCTCTTTTGCTTACTTCGACCCAGTGACAGTCACTGTGTCTCCCACACAGTTTGTGTTTGACCTTTTCTTCCTCAATCTTCGCTTCCTTCCATAACCAAGGGCCAACAGGCCCCCAACACTCACCTGTGACTCGTCCTGAGGTACTTCAGATCTGATCCTTCCATTTCACTTCGAATTTTGACTGCATAGTGCAGCCTTTACTTTCTTCTTTATGCCTCCTTCCCATCCTTGTGCAAACTGTATTTTATGTGTCTAGTACCCAGTTTCAACTGCACCTGGTGCCTAGACCCTTTTCTCCTTAATTTTACTGAGAGCTCTGAGGTAGCTGGTTGTCATAATACAACTTCAGCTGACTCCCATTCACTAATCCTTCTTTCCATTCTCCCTTCAATGTCTTCAGCTACACAACTCCTCCTTCTGTAACATAGGTGATCTCATATGGTCCAAGCCAATGCGTTCTGAACTTCCCTGGATGTCTTATAAATTTACTGTCATACACCAGTACTAAATCACCTTTCTTAAATGCCTTCTTCTTGATGTGTTTGTCATGATAGGCCTTCTCTCTTTCCTTTTGTACCTATTGATGGAATCCTGCAATAAATTTGTCTTCTTCTAGCTCAACCAGCTGGGCAAGCCTTGTTGAAATTACTCAGATAACTGAGACGGGGGGTGAATCAGTTGTTACTATGCTTAAACAATTTTAAGTCAATTAAACCATTTTTAATCTTTCTCCAAGTGACCATCAATATTATACAACATATGAACAACATAAATAATGAGCAACAGTCACACATAAGATATACACAGAGACAAATTTTCATGAGGAAACCCAAAAAGGGAGAAAACCTCTTCTTATTTGAAATGATAAGCAGTCTTTTAAGTTCTGTACATCATCTATAGTTGAGCACCAACTCAATGTGAGGCTACTACCTCTGTTTTACAAGCTCCAACTTGTTTGAGAGAACCAACTCTCTGGTTTCTCTAGCACCCACTAGAAGGAAGCACCAACTCCCTAAGTGTTCCAACACCGACTGGATGGAAGCACCTACTTCCACTTATACAAGCACGGACTTTCATACAAAAAACTTTGTGTTTTCCCAAGCACCACCCTACCACCCTGTTTTCTAGCCACAACTAGATGGAAGCTACAACTCCCAATATTCAAGCATCAAATTGAATATTAGAGGACCAAAGTCCTCCCTAGCACCACCCTACCTCCCTGATTATAAATAAATGACCAAATAACCAACAATATAGATATATCAATTCTTACCACTTCTTCACTGCTCTGCAATTCCTTCTTCTCCATTCACACTTGGCTTGATTTGCTGTCTCTTTCTTTTTATTCTTTCTCTGTCCTTCTCATGCTTCTTTGATATGTGCACATTCTTCTCTCTTCACCTTTTTTGTTCTATTCATCTTCTGTATCTTATCTCTGAGCTTTCTTCACACTGCACATACTACAATTTTACCTTTCTACAGTTCAACTCATTTTTCAGTCAGAACAACCAGCCTTACACAGTTGTTGCATCTCTCCTTTTATACACACTAGCCTCATTAGTTACACCTCGAATCTCCTTGAGAAAAGACAAAAACTCTCAACAATTGAATCGCCAACCAATCAAGAGCCATGATTCGATTTTATGCTAACTGAATTGCAACTGAACAGTTAATCGTAAAGATAAATAGTAGCCCTTCGATCAGATTTTGAATTAACAAGCACTGTTGGATTAAATCCGCAAGGTCTTGTGTTTATCCCATATGCCCACTGGCTGTGACCACGGGCCTGATCAAAATGCATTTTGCATTTCACATTTCAGCAATCCTGTGTCGAACAGTCTCGACACTCCAAGTTACAATCCCCAAAATGGATCTTAGCTTCATATTAGCTCCTCCCTCTCATATGACCATCGGTGGTGACCACGGCCTACGCGAAAAGGTGTTTCAAAAATTTTCATATTGGTGTTCCTGTGATGAAAGGTCTCGACACTCCATGTCGTAAACTCCAAAATGGAGCTAGGCTTATCTAGCTATGGTCTCCAGCTCTCGACGATGTGATCATGATATAAGACCATTGGCTAGTCCTTTGAGCACTTATTTATTCAGATCAATGGTCCAGAACTTTGATGATTCGATGGTCCAAATATTTTCGTGATTTCGCATATCATGATTTTGAAGTGTAAGAGCACCTCCTTCCTTTGAATTTCCAGTCATCGAAAAGATGATCTGTCATCACGTGTCTTCCGGATCCAACGAATGAGATTATATCACGATTTTGCAACTTCACGGGCCTTCATCATGCCTGATCAACGGTACACGATCTCCCTTTGGTCAATGACTCAGATTAAATCGTGGTTTCTCATTTTGCGATTTCAAAGGATAGAGCACCTCCTTTCTTTGACTTTACAGTCAACGAAATGCTAATCGCTCTCCATGTGTCGTACTTGAAGATGGACGGTCCTCCTACTTTCGGGATTTTGTAGGCCCGCTTCATCTTGTACGTAAAGATTGTGCTCCTTCTTATGGATCCAATGACGGTCAGTCTTGAAGCTCATATCTAATGCTTGAGATTTGTTCTCTTATACTACGCGTTACTCCTATCTAGATTCAAATTTGACGGTCATCAGGGATTTTGAATGAGATCCAATGACCACCGTTTCTCTTCATAGTTGATCTTGCCATTTTTATACTATCATCGCTCTGCTGATCGTCCTAATCTTTTCCATCAATGGAAAACACACATGCTTTTCCTCTGTCTAAGAACATGCCAACAATCTCCGCCTTTGGCATTGATGAAAACCCCTTGAAGAACATCCAACTTGACCATCCTTGTAATTACCACACCAACCCCTTGAAGAACATCCAACTTATTTACCATCCTTTCTCCCCCTTTGACATCAATGTCAAAGAAGAAACATGCTCCCCCTGAGTTGTTGTAGTACATGTTGAGGGTATCATATATTCAACTAACACAAACTCCCCCTGATAAGATGGACCCTCTTAGTTTGACAGTGAGATCACGCCCAACTTTTGGCGAAGATATCCAAAAGGTGTGGCTACTAACGGTTTAGTAAAGATATCAACTATCTGTTCCGTGGAAGTTATATAATTCACCTAAACCATTCTATTTGTAAATTGTTCTCTGAGAAAATGGTATTTTATTGGTATGTGATTAGATTTTGAATGAAGTATAGGATTCTTAGAGAGACTGATGGCATTGGTGTTATCACAATGAAGTGAAATGGGATCAGTGTAAGTTACCTTCAAATCTGCAAGAGTTTGTATCATCCATAAAATTTGTGTGCAACAAGTAGCCGTAGCAATGCATTATGCCTCTGTAGTTGATAATGAAATGGATCCTTTCTTTTTACTAAGCCATGCTACTAATGAGTCACCCAGGATGAATGCTCCTCCACTAGTGCTTTTTCTCTCATCAACACAGTTTGCCCAATCATCATCTGAATAAGCAATTAACTGAAATTTCTGATTCCTGGGATACCACAGACCGTAATTCATTGTGCCCTTCAAGTACTTGAATATTCTTGTTACCGCTACTAGATGACTTTGTTTAGGAGCAGTCTGATAGCGACCTACCATTCCAACAACTTGCATTATATCAGGACGGGAAGCTGTGATGTACAAAAGACGGCCTATCATTGATCGGTATGTCCTTTGATCAACATCGGGTGAAATATCATCTTTATTGAGCTTGCAACCAACCACCATAGGTGTACTAATAGGAGAATAATCTTCCATCTAAAATTTCTTCAACATCTCTTTCAAATATTTTTCTTGTGAGATAAATATTCCTTCAGAACTCTATTTAACTTGCAAGCCAAGAAAGTATGATAGTTCTCCTATCATGGACATCTCAAACTCTGTTTGCATAGAGTTATCAAATCACTGGATAGAGGGTTCATTAGTACAGCCAAAAATAATATCATCTACATAAACCAAAACAACTAGTAAATTATCACCTTCAAACTTAATGTAGAGATTGTTGTCAACAGTACCTTTCTTGAATCCTTTGTCTTGTAAGAATTTGTCCAATCTATAATACCAAGCTCGTGGTGCTTGTTTCAGTCCATATAGAGCCTTCTTCAACTTACAAACATAGTTAGGATTATCTGTCAATGTGAATCCTTCAGGTTGCTCCATATATACTTCTTCCTCTAGATCTCCATTAAGAAATCTTGACTTAACATCCATCTGATACACTTTAAAGTTCTTATGACATGAATATGCAAGAAACATTCCGATAGCTTCCAATCTTTCCACTGGTGCAAAAGTTTCATCAAAATCCTGAACTTCAACTTGTGCATACCCTTTACAGACCAAATCTGGCTTTATTTCTAACAACTTGTCCTTTTTCATTCATTTTATTTTTGAACACCCATTTGGAACCTATTACATTCTTGTCTTCAGGTCTAGGAACAAGTTTCCAAGTATTGTTCTTCTCAATATGATCAAGATCTTCATTCATAGCTCTAATCCAATCATCATGCTGGCTGGCTTCATCAAAACATTTTGGTTCAGTCATAGATAAAAAGGCAACATGAGATTGTTCTGATTCTTTAATCAATTTACTTCTTGTCTGAACTCCTTTATTTATATCTCCAATTATATGATTTTCAAGATGATTCTTTCTAACAATTTTGAGAGGTGATTTTTCTTCTTTCTGCTAATTTGTGTTAGCCGAAGCATTAATATCTTCATTTAATTCAAATTCTTCTCTTTCTGATCCTTGGACCTGTTCATCTTCATTTTCAATTATATCTTATGTGCTTGGTTCAACACTGCTTACATTTCGTACCAGGATTTCTTCATCCACTTTTATGTCGATACAATCAACCAATTTATGAAGCCTCTTATTGTAGCATCTGTAACCTTTACTACTTGTAGCATACCCTAAGTATATACCTTCATTAGCCCTGTCATCATATTTGCCAATATTTTCATCATTATTCTTGATATAAAATTTACTCCCAAAGACTTTAAAATGTTTGATTGAAGTAGGTCTTCCAAACCATAATTCATAAGGAGTCTTGTCATTGTCTGGCCTGAGATGATCTTTGTTCAGGATATGAACAGTTGTATGTATTGCTTCCACCCAATATGTCTGAGGTATATTCCTTTCATTCATCATTGATCTTGCCATTTGTTGTACTGATCTATTCTGCCTCTCAAAAACTCCATTTTGTTGTGGAGTCCTTGGAATTGTGAACTCTCTTTTGATTCCATGTTTATCACAAAACTCTTTGAATTTCCATGAGTTAAATTTTCTTCTTCTATCAGACCTCACTTCCTTCAATCTTCTTCCTGTTTGATTCTCAGTTAGAGCCTTAAACACTTTGAATTTTTCAAATGCTTCATATTTTTCCTTCAAAAAGGAAACCCATGTTAGTCTAGAATAATCATCAATAATCAACATAAAATAGTTATATTTTCCTGTACCTTCTTTTCTTGATGGTCCACATAAATCCATATGTACTAACTGGAGAGGTTTTTCTGTTGAAGGAAAGTTTTTAGATTTGAAATGTGTCCGAGTAAGCTTTCCTATCTGGCATGGTTTACAAACAGAATCGTATGGCTTTGATATCTTTGGAAGATCCTTTACTACCCCACTATTTCTGAGCTTGATTATATGATCAAAATTTAAGTGTCCAAGTCTCCTATGCCATAGCCAACTTTCATCATATTTTCTTAAGTGGCATTCTTCTTTTTCTTCTTTTAACACATAGACATTGTTTTTTGTTCTTATTCCTTTTGCAACCAATTGTCCTGAATTCACAAACTTTATTTTACAATCTTTAGAAGTAAAAAACACTTCACATCCTCGATCACAGACTTGATTGACACTAAGCATATTATGTTTCAGACCATCTACAAATAACACATCTTGAGCTTTTCCTTTTCCATTACTCAGACTTACCATTCCTTTACCTTTTATTTTTCCTGGTGCATCGTTTCCAAAAATTACATTTCCTGATTTGTTTTCACTTAGAGTTAGAAACTTACTTTTGTCTCCATTCATATGTTTGGAACATCCACTATCAATATACCATGGATTCTTTTTCTTTTTGGCTGATAACACTAGTCCACACTTGTCATCTTCTTTCTTCTTCCAAATTTTAAAATTTTCAGCAGTGGACTTCAAATCTGGCTTATAATTTCTTAAGCAACAATCTGTAGCTTTATGTCCATAGTTATGACAGACATAACATTTTGGTTCACTAAATAACAGACTGTAATGATTTTTATACTCATAACTATTATTATGTTTGTTGCTTAGATGTCTCAATCTTTGTTGTGGTAGATAATTATTCCTTGAATAACTTGTTTGCTCATATCTACGTCTTAAAGAACAAGTTATAGCTTTGTGACCAAATTTAGAACAGAAAAAACAATATCCATAGAAAATACTTTTGTACCCGGGAAAAGACTGTCTTCTCTGAGTGGATCGATTTCTTTCATGTTGATAGTTTCTCTGATCAGTTCTGGTACCTTTTCCTTCATTCCTTCTTGGTGGCTGATTTTCTTTCTTTGTTTTTGCAGAATGGTTGTCAATGATTGTAGATTTAACAAACTTGATGTGTTCCATATTACTTGGATGATCACTACTTGATCCTTCTTCATACCCCAATCCAACTTTCAAATTTGGATTCCTTTGCTAATTTAGAATGGAAGTTAGTTCTTCTGAGGCTTTAATACTTGGCAGGTTTTTGTGATATAATACCTTAAACTTCTCCATTTCCTTTCTGGTTTTTACTATCTCTTCTTCTAAGGCTTCACACCTCGCTTTCTTCTCTAACAACTATTGTTTCAATATGTCTTCTATTTTATTTGCCTCTTCTAACTCCACTTTTAGTAGAGAAAATTTTTCATCGGGTTTTTCAGCATTCATTTTAAACTGCATCAACAACTGTTTTTGTTTTCTGTTCTTACATCTGAGTTTGTCAATCTCTTCCAAAGCACTGATTAATTCACCTTCCATATCCACCATAGCTTCTTCATTATCCATTTCACCTCCTGTGTGTTCATCATCAATATCTCCCATAGCCATAAGAATAAAATCATTCACTTTGTCTTCACATGATGAATCGTTATCTATGTCTTCTGAGGAGTTTTCAATGTTTGCACACAAACGTTTCTTTTTACTATATTTCTTGAATTTGTACTTCTTTTCATCATCAGAGTTCTGGTCCTTTTTCTAGTGGGGAAACTTAGATGCAAAGTGACCTATCTTACCACAATTAAATCATTTGAAGGGAATATTGCCTTGATATTTTCTTGATCCTTTCTTTAACCTTCTGACAAATTTTTCCTCAATATGATCTAAATCTGAATCAGTATTCTTGTCTGCTTTAAAAAATGCTTCTCTAGTAATGGATTTATCTTTGTTGATTCTCATTTCATATGCAGTTAGTGTTCCTAGGATTTGATCAATGGACAGGGTCTTAAGATCATTTAGTTCTTCTATTGCAGAGACTTTTGGATTAAATTTGTCAAGCAGAGATCTTAAAATCTTCTGAACCAAAAATGATTCTTCAATCTTCTCACCAAGACCCTTCATGGAATTCACAAGTTCTTCAAATCTTAAAAAATACTTGCTAACTGTTTGTTAAGAACCAAATACTGAATACAAAAGCACCACAATAGATATACAAGAACAATATGCAAAATCCACAACTTTATTATAGAAACCCTTGAGGTAGGGAAACACCATACAATGGATCCTGTTATGGAAGGGATCCTCTCCTGTTCACTTGCCTCTTCGAGGGGGCAACCTCCTAATGAGCTTCAGCTCCAAATACAATATTTCTCTTCATGTCTCATTACATTGCTTAAACCCCTTTATATAGTGCTACCATCACCTAAGAACATTCTAGAGGAGGAATGTTCTAGAAGTAGAACCTTCTAAGAAGTCATCTTACATTTATTATATCTAACTACCATAGTGGGTCTTATTTAATAATATAGTGGACCTAGTCCACCTTACATTGAATGACCTCCACTATTATCAATATGGGCCCTCTGGACCCCCCCACTACCTCTCTAGCTACCTTACATTCCATCCCCCTTATGAAAGTGTTGTCCTCAACGCTTGATGTACAACCATATACCAGGGTCCCATGGATAATTGTGGACTGTAATGCTGAAGAAGACTGAAGAACCAAAGTCC
>ML786989.1:97548-120631 GCA_009831015.1 Picea engelmannii | reverse complement strand
GAAGTGGGGATCACTTTTACAATGAGGTTACCTTATAACAAAAAAGTTGCATGCAAAATAACTCTAAAATAAAATATAAAGCTACTTATAGTGATTCACTTTTATACTTGAAGTGAAATGCACTTTACAATTTATAGCATGAATTTTTTTTCAAAAAAAAGGTAACAAAAGAGAGACTTGAACTCAAGACCCCTTACTTAATAAGGCAATTTTTAACCAAATGGTCTAGCAAAACATATTGTAATGTTCAAAAGGAGGATTGGGGGTGTTGTTGTTGTTGTTGTTGTTGTTGTTGTTGTTGTTGTTGTTGTTGTTGTTGTTGTTGTTGTTGTTGTTGTTGTTGTTGTTGTTGTTGTTGTTGTTGTTGTTGTTGGCCTTGGAGAGCATGCTCCAAAAAAAAACTCTTTTCACACAAGAAAAAAATTTCGCTTCTCGATGACAACAAGGATTAGATCTCGATTAGCTTACCCGGAAGATGCACCTTTTCCTATTTTTTTCTGATTAGCCGAGATCGCACAAGGCGCGGGGCAAAGAGAATACGCAGATCTAAAAGAGTAGCAGCCCGGAAATAAAAAATGCAAGCCGAAATAAAATCAAACCTTTGCAAAAAAAATTTAAAAAAATGCATATTCAGACTTTATACCTCCGAATCTTACTGTAATGGTCGTATCTTGGGCAAACGGAAACCTTTTCGAGTGAAACGAAAACTTTTCCTGAATGAAACGAGTGCTCCGGACGCAATGGAACAGTCCTCTCAGCCCAAAAATGTACGAAAATGCCAGAAAATGGAGATGAGGCAACTCGGCTTCACGATCTCGATCTACAACAGGAGCGGGTCTTCAAACAGGCTCTGATACCATGTTTGACAACACAGGTATTCCAACAGAGAATGAACACCTTTAGTAACCACTCACATAACTAGATCAAATATCAACACACCGATGTTTTGACATGGTAAAATCCCTACGGGGAAACATCCACGGCTCCAGCCAATGCGACCACTTGGAGCAGTTTATTAATGCAAAGAAAAAGATTACAGAGAGATTTTACAAGAGAGTTTCTCACAATCGATCATTGGAAAATGACCCTTCATGCTCTTTAAATAGATATCATGGACCAATCAGGTGTTAAGCCATGGATCAATGGCCGTTAAGATCGAGGAGAGTATGAACCATCAGATCACTCTATGTCAGGAACATATCGTGACCGTCGGATTTCCTAACTACAAATGCATACTAATGCATACTAAATAAACACACTTTTACCTAACGACATATTAGACCAAGTAGATATTAACTAACTCCTAAGTGTCTAAATATCCTAACATCGACACTCCAAGTTACGATCCCCAAAATGGATCTTAGCTTCATGCTAGCTCCTCCCTCTCATATGACCATCGGTGGTTACCACAACCTATGCCAAAGGGCGTTTCGCAAATTTTCATATCGACATTCCTGTGATGAAAGGTCTCGACACTCCATGTCGCAAACTCCGAAATGGAGCTAGGCTTCTCTAGCTCTGCTCTCCATCTCTCTACAATGTGACCACGAGATAAGACCACTGGCTAGTCCTTTGAGCGCTTCTTTCTTCAGATCAACAGTCTAGAACTTTGATGATTCGTCGGTCTAGATATTTTCATGATTTCGCATATCGCGAGTTCAAAGTGTAAGAGCACCTCCTTCCTTTGACTTTCCAGTCCGTGAAAAGTTGATATATCATCACATGTCTTCTGGATACAACGAATGAGATTATATCACAATTTTTCAACTTCACGGGCCTTCGTCATGCCTGATCAATGGTCGACGATCTCCCTTTGACCAACGAATCACATTAAATCGTGATTTCTCATTTCGTGATTTCAAAGGATAGAGAACCTCCTTTCTTTGACTTTCCAGTCAGCGAAATGCCAATCACTCGCCATGTGTCCTACTTGAAGATGGACGGTCCTCCTGGTTTCGGAATTTTGTAGGCCCGCTTCATCTTGTACATAAAGATCATGCTCCTTCTTATGGATCCAACGAAATTCGGTCTTCAAGCTCAGATCTAATGCCTGAGATATGTTCTCTTCTATTGCACATTACTTCTATCGTAATTCAGATCTGGCGGTCATTGAGGATTCTGAATGAGATCCAATGACCACCGTTTCTCTTCATAGTTGATCTTGCCATTGCCATACTATCATCACTCTGCCGATCGTGCTGATCTTTTTTATCAATGACAAACACGCATACTCTACCTCTATCTGAGAACATGCCAACAAACCTCTCACGAATAACGCCAGTATCATCTGTGTCTGTAAATGCAACAATTCTTAATATTGGGACCAAGTACTCCATCAGGACAACAACTTTGAGATCATAAACCAACTTGAAAGGGGTCTCCATTGTTAATTTATTGCAAGTGGTTCTATAAGCCCAGAGTACTGTTGGTACTCTTAAATCCCAGTCATCCCTGTTCACATTGCAAATCTTTGTCAATGTTGTCTCCAAGATTTTGTTAAATGCTTCAACTGTTCCGTTTGCTTGTGGATGGCAAGGTGTTCTCTTTTGATGGTGAACTGCAAATTCTTCAGTCATGGCTTCAACTGTCTTGTTGATTAAATGAGTGCCTTGATCACTCCTAAGGGTTTTAGGACATCCAAAACTAATTATTCTGTTATCAAATATAAAATGTGTAGCTGTAGTTGCACTACAGTCCTTGACTGCTCTTGCTTTGGCCCATCTAGTCAAGTATTCTATCGCAATGATAATGTACCCTGCTCCTGTGCGCTTTCCTGGTGGGTTTATAGGTCCCACAAAGTCAATGGCCCACTTTTCAAATGCTTGTAGGGTCATTTGCGGTGCTAGTGGAATTTCATCTCTTCTGGATGTTTTTCCAACTCTATGGCATACATCACAGGATCTGGTACACTCTTTAGCATCTCTATGTAAAGTAGACCACCAAAGGCCAGCTCGCAGAACCTTCTACATAGTTGCTTTCCCTGCGTAATGTCCTCCTGTGATGCCTTCATGTGCTTCTGCGAGGATCAGTGGGCGCTCTGCCTCCATCACACATCTTCTTAGTATCTCATCAGGTCCCATATTATATAGCTAACCAACTATCAGTGAAAAGTCTCCAACGCGCACCACTAATTGTTTCTTCTGGGAAATTGTATACTCACTTGGAGCCATTCCTGTTGGCAGGAATTGGACTATGTCTGTGAAGAGGTCATCCATATTCCTTATGGCGAGAATATGTGCATCTAGTAATGTATCCTCCAGACTGGTGGGTTCTTCGCCATGTTCCAACCTCGACAAGTGGTTGGGTCCCTTGTTCATTCTTCCTGGCTTAACTATGATCTCAAAATCATATTCTTGAAACAGGAGAAGCCATCTGGATATTCACCCCCCCAACACTGGCTATTTGGCTAGGTACTTCAACGCAAAGTGATCAGTAAAAATTTTAAAGTGTCCTCTTAGTAAGTAATGGTGGAAACAACATGGCTAATCCTTCTCTCTGTAGTAGTGTAATTGATTTCAGTTGTAGATAGCTTTCTGCTAGAAAATGATAATGGGTGGTTGATCTCCCCTTCTCTAGGTTGTGCCAATACTGCTCCTAATGCAATTGAAGACACATCGACATGCACATGAAATTCTCTGCTCCAGTCTGGAAAGACCAGAATGGACGCAATCACCATCTTTTGTTTCAGTGTGTCGAAGCTCTGTTGGCATTCGTCTGTCCAACCAAACTGACAGTCTTTCTTTAATAACTTCTCCATTGGCGCAGTAATCTGAGCATATCCTTTGATAAATTTCCTGTAATAGCCAGTGTGTCCTAGCGCAGTGCCCAGTTGTTTGACTAAAGTAGGAGGCCATAAGTCGACTATAATTGCAATTTTTGATGGATCAACCAACAATCCTTGTTTGCATACAATATGTCGTAATAATACTCCAAATGGTGAGAAGAAGATGCACTTCTTCAAATTTAAAGCAATTTGACACTACCTGCATTTGTCCAACATTAGTCTTAGACATTCAATATGATTTTGCAGCAAACTAAAAACAATCCAGTCATCAAAATAGGCTTCTAAAAACTTATGCAAAAATTCTTTGAACGCTTCGACCACCACCCTGGAGAAGATGGTTGGGGCATTATTTAGTCCAAATGGAATCACTGTGTATTGGTAGGATCCCCAATCTATGGAAAATGTGATCTTGTGGTGGTCCTCCTTGGCAATCTAGATTTGATGGTATCCTGAAAACCCATCTGTAAAAGAATATACCTCCTGGCCTCCCACATTATCCAATACTTCGTCTGTGAATGGTGTAGGGAAAGGATCATGCAAACAAGCATCATTCAGCTTCCTGAGATCTACGTAGATCCTGATCTCACATGTATTCTTATCTTGCATCACCATAGGGCTGATCCACTCCTACTCTTTGACAGGTTCAATAATCCCTGCTTCTAATATTCTATCAAGCTCAATATTCACTTTTTCCTTATATTTCGGGTTCAATCTATAGGGTCTTTTCTTGAGTGTATTTGCATATGATTTCAAAGGTATTCTCATCTCTCCCATAGTTCCTTTGATACCCTTCATATTAGTGAACTTGGTTGGAAACAAGTCCTGATACTCGTGCAGTAATTATGTAATTTTGTCAATGGTAGCATCATCCCAGTAATCTCCGACATTGGCAAGCTTTGGTGTCTCCTCTGTCCCAATATTGACTTTATTTATCTTGATCAACTATCCAATGAATGGCAGCTCAACTCGTGGTCCTTCCACATCCCTGTGGCCTTCTGTCTCAGCAATGTTTACCTTCCTCGGATCATCATCTCTGTCGGCATTAATGTTGTAACATCCTTGTAGTTTCTGGAATAATGTACATTTGTCCTCTTCTTGCTCCAAAGGGAGGCTAGATGCCTCCTTAAATACTTTCTGGCTCACAATATGTAGTGCTTGATCTACTGAAGGAAATTCACTTTCAAACAAAAAGGTGGTTGCAAAATTCTGAAGCATACCTTCCCAATCTGTAGTGACAAGGTGCAGCTCCGCTTGAAGGTACCAGTTAATAGGGGTAGTGTCCAGCGCTTTAATCAATTTGTATACCCATTGTTCTTGAGGAATGTCACTCTAGGCTTATTCATAGCTTTGCACATGGTCCTTTGGGCAGCTTCGACCTGTGTACCTCACTTCGCAACATCCTACTTGTGCTGAGGACCGCGATGTCGTCAAGGTTCGACATTATTTCTAGTCTGCAATATTGCTTTTGTGCGTCCCCCACCATCTTGTTGGTGTAGCTTTCAGGGCCTCATCCATAGCCAACAGCCTCTGTTGTGTTGGTAAACTTGTTTCAAAATCTGAGAGGAAGTCTTCTAGAGGGTTCAGACCATCAAAGGTAGGCAAGTTACTTATTGTTGTACCAATCCAAAGAACTTCTCTGGTAAGTCGAGTACATCTCCTTGTGGATACTTCATACATCTGGTTTTTCCATTTCTCCAACGCTTCTTCTGAATCTGATGAACACGCGCTGTCACTTTTCCAACGTAGATTTTCATCGGCAGTAGGGTTGATATAATCCTGTTGTCTGGCTATTAATTTATATATGTTTTCCAGCTCATATGCGCGGTCTTCTTCTCTGATGGGATCTGTATATCGTAGAACCTCATCTGGATCTAAGGGTGCAATGACCCTAAGGCCATCTCTTTCAAATGTCATGCGAATTTTCTTTAAATCAACAACAATAGAATTTTTGAAGGCCCAATCAATTCCTAGCAATGCAGGGTAAGGGAAGTTATCATCAACAATTTCAATTACCTCAAAATATGCAAAGGTCCTAACTCCGTCGATGTCCATAGGGACATGCTCCAATCGTCCAAATGGCCTAATAGCTTGCTGATTATCTATTCTAAGCCTGATAGGGGAATAGATCAACTTCAGTTTTCCCATTAGTGCCCAAGTTTGCTTCGTCATGACATTGACCTCTGACCCTAAGTCGAGGACCACATAGTCTATATCATACTCTCCTATTTGAGCATTCAAATGTAATTATTTGTTTGTCCTTCTCTTCTTACCAAGCTGGTGTACTGTCGTGTTCAGTAAGGGGTCTACCTTTCCTAGCTCATACTACCTGATTAGGTTCTGTAACTCTTGCACAACATTCTCATCCCGAATTAACTTAAGACAAGTGTACAAAAATTCGATGACTTTACTTACCTCTTTTCCTTCTTTCGATGGAGCTGATTGATCAAATTCATGAGGCATTCCATACTCTTTTATTTCTGGTCGCGTTTTAGATGAGGATCTTTGGTCCCCCTTGAACTCCTGTCTTTCTTCCTCAAAGATTTGTCTTTCTTTCCTTGCATCGAAATCCTGAGTCTTCTCCACAGCTTTCCTGATACCTGACTCTTCTGCAATCTTTCATTGGATTGTTCTATCTTTTCCTGTAGTAGCACCTCCTCAAGTAATAACAACGTCTCTAGGGTCCGTTCCATGAGGTTTAGAATATATCAGTTGCACTTGTGGGTTTTGTTAGGGTCCTCGTCTTTCTTGAATCTTAGCTAGCAGCACAGGGCATTCTTCTATGACATGCTCAAAAGAGTTACAGTAATTGCAGGTTATGCAAGGATTTTGCCAATCCCTTGCCAAGTGTCCTGGCTGTGCGCAATTATAACAGATTATTTGTCCTCATCCTCGTCCTCTGTATCCACTGCGAGGATTGAAGTTTCCTCTCCCTGGAGACTTGTATTGTGGAGTGTTTCCTTCTTGTTGTACTTCACCTTGAATATTGTATATGTCCCTCGACCTCTCATGCATGGGATTGTAAGCTCTACAATCTCGATCATCATGCCCCACTGATTTACAGAATGTGCAATACAAGTTTGTGGGTGTCCAAACATACTTCTGCATGTAATAACCCTCACCTGGGTGTTTCCTATTTCTGCATACATTGCACCAGGGAAGGTTAACTTGCTTCAAGGGGCTTGATGTTCCTGAGGTAAAATACTCATGAAATAAGGGACAATGTTCCTTATCATGACCTTCATATCTGCATCTTACACACCATATATCTTCTCTTTTGTCCTTCCCCTTGTCCTTCTTCATATCCTCGACCTGCAGAGACAAACTAGTCAACTGGCTCAAGATCTAGCTCATGCCTGAGCTAGATTCTCCCATAGGTGTTGATTCAAGCTTCATGGCGATCTCCAAAGATTATGCTTGCGATGCAATCTTATAATACATCAGAGGGACTCTGATGTGTGGTAACAGCATCGCGATGAACCATTCTTTGTTCTGTTCATCGAGGATCGGAAAAGTTAATCGGCCTCTTAGGGTCTTGAATCTCTTGTTGAACTCCCAAACAGGTTATGCTACCTTCTGTTTGATCTCTTTTATCTCTATAATACATTGTGACTCCGAATTAGGTTTCTTAAACTCTGCAATCAGTGCATTCTTGATCTTGTTTAGTGGCTTAGGATGTGCCAGTCCTTGGACAAGTTTCATGTACCATCTCAGCACACGGTCCCTTAGCGTAGTGCTAAACTGGGTTCTCTTGATGGCTTTGTCGGTGATACTTTTAATATTCCACACGGCCTCACATAGGAACCAGTGTTGATAGAGATCCTCAGATCCATCTCCCTTAAAGATAGGGAGCCTCATCCCATCTGCCATAGAGTTCCCTAGGCTTCCTGTCTGAGTATAGGCTGAGTTGCTAGTAACAACACTCTGAAGACTCTGGTGGTTCTGGCTATTCTGGTTGCTTGGTGTTATTGAAACAAAATGAGGGTTAATGTTACTTACTTCAATAATATGTGCAGTTCCTGAAGTTTCTGGCTCACTTTGGCGAAGTTCTTTATCTTCCCCTTCTTCTGTTCTAGTGGGTTCTGTTAGCGATTATTTTTGTCTTAGGCACAAAAGCACCTAGGTCTGCAGAATGACCGGGAAACACCCAAGTGCAGCAGCGGAAGGACCAACTTTCCGGTTACGAGTCAAGTGAGCGGGCAAGGTTTTGATGTCTATAGCCAAGATCTGTCCACGAAGTAGATCAACAGTCATCGGGATCTCGGGGTTACCAAGTTACCCGACATATAGCACCAAAGAAAGCCCTTATATTTCAAGGCTGAATCTGGGTCGTCCGATCCAGTGATGCGTGGCACAGGCTCCAGTCGCACCGACATATCGACATTCGGGAGTTCAAGGGGTAAAATTTCCCATCTCTTCATCTTTCGAAACCCCGAACCCTGAAATGTTGATAGCGCCTAGGACAGAGCCCGTGGTTTTGGCATCTGGTCGTAAAGGAACAGGTTTGGAGGAGAGGCGCTTATGTTTATGGAAAAGTCTCAGTCGTTCATCCTAAGGACATGTGTCGCAAGATCCGGCCGCATCGGCGTTTCGACTTTCAGGGGTTCATGGGGTGAGAGTTTCGTGTTGTTCAACATCATGAAACCCTAAACCCCGATAGCATCGAAAGCATAGAAGCTGGGGCCCGCAACATCACGAAGCATTTTCAGACGTCCATTCAAAGGGGACACCTGGCGACAAACTAAGCCATCTCGGGGTTTCGCCCGGCGCGACTCCAAGGTGCAAAAAGAAACTTTGTTATGTTCCGATGCACGAGATGCTGGAAGAGTCCTAGACCCGGGCCGACAGTGGTGTCAGGTGAGTTCAAGACCGTCAGATCTCAGAAGGACGTGTGGCACCAGGTTGAGCCGCCTCGGCGTTTCGCTCATCGAGATTTCAAATTGAGGGAATAGCTCCTTCCCATTCGCGAACGCCGAAAGCGCCTTGGGAATAGGCACGTGATCACAGTCCGTGGTCACTTGGAGGAAGGAAGGAGCTATGTAAAGAAGGCCAAAGGCGCCAAGTTCAGTTGCAGAGGGGATCATCGCTATCTCCAGGCGCCATCGGACCGATTTCAATACTGTTTCTAGCATTGAAATAAATGAAGGCAAGAGTGGGTGGTTGAAACCTCCTTTCGTTCATTAAGTGAGGGGATGGAGAGTCTGGCGAGCCACCTGCTCGCAGAGGTCCTGTGTATCGATTTCCTCAAAGAGGCCATGCCGGAGTCCTCAACTCGACAAATAAGTCTGCACACGCTAGCTGAGCACTTAATGGCTCAGTTACCCTCCTTACAGGGGCCATGCGTAGTAAATGTGGCATTTAAAGGAAGATATTGGTACGAGTTTGACTGAAGGGACACCAAGCCTTGAGTGACTGGGCATGCCTCTGTGAAGTGAATTTTCCTGAGTATATAAACTCAGCCTTTTGTATTTTGTAGGCATCGATGGTAGAGCGATGCTCCTGACTGTAAAATTTTAGCAGACTTTCTAGCTTTTTGGTCATGCACCTGTATATGAGATTTCTTATTTTATAACAGACTGTCTTCTTAATTCGTCTAATTTTTCATCTTATACTAAGAGAGTTTGTGATCGACTGATTCGCATGAATTATAGCAACTCTGCTGTGATAAAGGATTTATTATGGCATTATTGTTTTCTCTGGTTTTCAATGTTTGAACGTAGGAAGATCTTGCGTTTAGATGTCTTCTTCCACAGTCTGTTAGGAACCTGATGTTTACGACAGACCTTTGCATCTCTCTGACACAAGTCTTCCTCCTACTCACCCTTACTACGACTCACTGTCTGAAGTTACCTAAGACCTCACTTGCCCATGCATGCCTGGCCTAGTTTCGAAGTTAGAATCACATCGTTTGAGTTAAACCTCCATCCGATCACCCCATTAAACAAATCGTGACATAAACTGATGGGCGTCAGGCTCTTCTCCTGTTGCAATCCAAGAGTGACTTATGATGCTAACATTTCTATTAGGCTCCATGGGGGATAGAGTCGTCCCTGCGATGCTCTAAGAACTCCTTCCGAAGTTTCAGTGCCTTTCTATTGGGCTATGGAGTCACTTATTAAGCCGAAAACATGCAAACAAAAAATAAACAAGAAACTTAGAGGACAGCATTTACAAACAAGGGAGTCGTTTAAGGCTCAAACAAAACATTTTTTCAAAAAATGCCCATTCACTGGGCTGCTGAAAACCTCTTCACCCTCCAGATCTTGCAACCCATACGTGTTGTTGGAGAAAATCTCAGAGATCTTGAAGGGGCCAATCCAGAGGGCATCAAACTTGTTGTGTTTGCCTTTATCCTGCCTGGGGGCATCCCACTTGAGTACCAAGTCCCCTATCTCGAACTCTTTCTTCCTGACCTTCTTGTCGAAAGCTTGCTTGATCTTTTCCTGGTGATTATGAGCTTCGGTCCTCGCCTGCTCTCTGATCTGTTGCACTTCTATTATCTAATGAATCCTCCTGATCATATGATATGTTTCTCCCTCATAGTCTTGAAAGAATTTTACCACAGGTAAGGCGAGCTGAGTAGGAAAAACCACCTCTACTGCGTAGACTAGATGAAAAGGCGAAGTGCCCAAAGATTTCTTCGTTGTTACACGATCATCCCACAGAGAAAACTTCAACTTTGAATCCCAGGCCCTTTTGTTTTCTTCCAACATTGTTTTGATGATCCTTATTAGTCTTTTGTTGGAGGACTCTGCTAAACCATTGCCCTGGGGATAGTAGGGGGTGGAGTGAATTAGTGAGATCTGGAACTGCTCACAGAACTTAATTAGAGGCTCGGATTTGAAAGAAGCAGCGTTATCGGTGACGATCCTGTTGGGACAGCCAAACCTGGCTATGATATCCTCCAGGAAGCTGATAATTACTTTGTGTGATGCGCTTCTAGTGGGGACAACTTCTATCCACTTGGTGAAATAATCCGTTGCAGTCAGGATCCATCTGTGCTGACCACTTGATGGAGGATGAATTTCTCCAATGAATTCCAACCCCCACTGCTGAAAAGGTGCTGGAAATACTATAGGCTTCAATGGCAGCGATTTGAGTTGTTTCTTTCCTGAGAACTTTTGACATTTGATGCAAGCTCTGATTCCTCTGCAGACATCAGCAAATAAAGTAGGCCAGTAATATCTAGCCCTGAGGATCTTATGAGCTATGGTTTTCCATAAATGATGCCCCCCACAAAGGCCCTCGTGGAAATCAAACATAACTTTCTGGGCTTCTGGTGGGTTCAAACACTTCAGCAACATCCCCAAAGGATCTCTCCAGTACAAAACTTGTTCAATGAGACAATACCTGACCACCTTGAGCTTTAAATCTCTTGCCCTTCTTTTACCCATTCCATCCGGAGGCTTCAATTCCTACAGAAAGTACAGAATGTCACGATACCAGGCACAATTTGCCAGCGATAAGCCATCTTGAGAGCATTGGCTGGGCAACTCAGTTTGTTGATTTCCTGAGCGAGTGTTGAGGAAACTAACTCCCAAGGCTTCACAATTAGATTCAGCCAGTAGCTTGGCTAGACCTTGCCCCTCGACCAACTTGGTGGGCTTTATTTCCAAGTCAAATTCCATAATTTTTGCTATCCATTTGCCTCTTCTCCCATCTATGCCTGGTTGTACAAGAATGTCCTTTACGAAAGTTGAAGGAACGTATGATGTCACCTTCGAATGAAAGACGTAGATCCTGAAAGCTTTGAAGGATTTCACTAAGGCATAGGCCTGCTTCTCCATGATCTCATACCTGGTCTCCGCATCTCTTAATGCCTTGCTGAAGAAAGCGATGGGTTGCTCATGCCCCTTCTCATTTTTCTGTAACAAGACCATTGCTACTATATCAAAAGAAGCAAAGGAGAAAATTAGTAATTCTTTGGAATAGTCAGAACTGATCAGCACAGGTGTCTCAGTCAATGCCCTTTTTATTTGGTCAAAAGATTCCCTAGGCTCAGCGGTCCATTTCACCTCGTTTCTCTTCCTGAGCATGGCCGTGATGTGTTTCACTAGCTCGGCAAAATTTGAGACAAAACTTCTTAGAAAATTAATTTTCCCCAAAAGGGCCTGAACCTCTTTTTTAGACCTGGGAAGTGATAAGGTTTGAATTGCCTCCACTCTACTGGGATCAATTCTCACTCCCTCTGCTGATACTATATGGCCCAACAACTTTCCTTCCTGCATAGCGAACAAATATTTCTTGGGGTTTAGGTATAGGCCGAACCTCCGACATTTCATGAAAACTTTCTTCAAGTGGCGGCGGTGCTCCTTGTCTGAGCTGGAGAAGACTGTGATGTCATCGAGATAGATTACGACGAACCGGTCCTTCTCCCCGATGAAGGCTATATCCATGGCTCGCTGAAATGTTGCTCCTGCATTCATTAGTCCAAATGGCATCTTGGCATACATGAATGTGCCCCAAGGAGTGGTGAAGGTTGTCTTC
Source organism: Picea engelmannii (assembly GCA_009831015.1). Lineage (NCBI taxonomy): Eukaryota > Viridiplantae > Streptophyta > Pinopsida > Pinales > Pinaceae > Picea > Picea engelmannii. Next base: position 108,363 of record ML786989.1, on the reverse strand, counting down.
TCCCTGTCCTCAGGCATTACCGATATCTGATTATAGCCAGAGAACCCATCGATCATGGATATCCTGGATGCACTAGTTACCCTCTGCAGTATGTGTTCCATCTTAGGTAGGGGGTAATTGTCTTTCTTTGAGCTTCTGTTCAGATTCCTGATATCGACACAGAGCCGGATTTCTCCGCTTTTCTTCCTTACTGGGACCAAATTGGCTACCCACTCAGAATATCTCAAGGGGACAATGATTTGTGCATCCAACAATCTTTTTACTTCTTTCTCCATAACGGGTAGCAATAGGGGATTTATCTTCCTTAGCTTCTGCCTGAATGGCTTAGCCTCTTCCTTCAACGGGATCTTATGCTCAATGAAAGATGTGTCATACGTCTTGAGGTCTTCATATTTCCATGAAAACACATCGGTGAACTCTCTCAGCAACTGCGTATATTCGGCCCTCTGTTCTTTGGTCAAACTGCTTGACAATTTGACGAACCTAGGCTCCTCCTGTGAACCAATGTTGCATTCAGTTGTATCAACATCTTCATCCGAAACTCTACCCTTTACTGCCACATTGTTCCCATCGAACAATCTTTCCAATGGGACTAGTCCCCTCAGAATGTGATTGCTCGGTAGCTGAATAATCTGGTGGTTAGCAATTTTATTTAAAAACACCTCAGGGTGAGGGTCACCTTCTGTGTCAGGATACTGATCAATGTGCAACGCAGAAAATTCATCAACGGCATGGAGAAATCTTTCAATTTCCTGATCATCTTCGAATACCTTCCAATGCCTGACATTATCCGGTACAGAGGGCCTATATCTTATTCCAACCTCAGAGTTGACTACGGATGGTGGAGAAACTTTGATCAAGTTGGATGAGACGGCTAAAGAATCGGCCACAACATTATCCTCTCTTGGAATAAAAGAGATATTGAAAGCTGAGAAGAAATTGTCAATTAGGTCCCACACTTCATTCCTGTAATTTCTGAGTCGAGGGTTCTTAGCCTGATAAGCGCTTCTGACCTCTTGGACCACTAACTCTGCATCTTCGAACACTGCTATCTCCTGAATTTCCATTTCCCTTGCAGCTCTTAATCCTAGAACAAGGGCTTCATACTCTGCCACATTTTTGGTGGTTTCAAATTCTAATTTGTATGACAGAGATACGGTTTCGTGGGCAGGTGACACGAAAAACACCCCAGCACCAGCGCCTTCCCGGGAACAGGCTCCATCAAAAAACATTTTCCAAACGGGGGTGATGGAAGGAGGAAGTTCACGAGGAGAAGTGGGCTGCTCTCTGAGTTTGAGAGGAGGCTCGGGGGCATGGGTGAGTTGTAGTAAACTGGAGCCTAAATCAGTTTCCAAGGCAAAGATGGGATGATTGGTAGGGTTGGCCTCATCAATGATTATATATGCCAACTAGGCTTCTCTGTATAGCCTTCTATGCTCTCCTCCAAACACTGGGATAGTAACGTATGTGAGGTCCATCTGCAAGGTTCCCCCCAATCTCTTTATCCAAGATCTTGATAGCAACATACCGAACTTGGGGGGGACATCGGCCACTACAATGTCCATGACCACACTTTTCATGGGCAGTTGAAACAAGGTCACGACCAGGTATTTAATAACTCTTAGACACTAAACTTTTCTGGAGTCAAAGGAATAGAGGTCATGATAGACTCGGGTGACTTCTAGTCCTAACTCTTCCATGACAGTTTTGGGCATGAGGTTGTGAGAAGCCCCGGAATCCATCAAGCAATTGTGCAATACCTTGTCATGTATGTTCAAGGAAGTGTAGAAGGGAGGGGGTGAGTCATTCCTATCTTCTACCATAGGACCTAGGATAACTGCAGGCTTTTCATATTTCAAATTGACGGAGTCTGTGGGAGGGCTTGAGACCTCGGACTGTAAGAGCTCAGAGAAGCGTTTTTTGAACCCTTCATGTTTAATCAATTCTGTCAGGGGCACAGGAATTCTGATTTTTTGAATTTCATGCTCGAAATTAAAAGAAGACGAGAGCTTTGGGATTTCTCTTATTTCGGGAGCATGACTCTGGATAATGGGAGAGAGGGGTTGGGTCCTCTTACCTCTGTGACTATCTGCTGCTTCATCGGCAAGTTTCTCAGTCCTAGTGGACTACTCAGGGGCATCAGGTGCTACTGCCTTCTTCTGGGACCTCAGGTCATACCTGCCTTGGCGGCCACTAGTCTTGTTTTCCTTGCTCAGCTCATTTAGCTGGCTGTCCATGAGAGATTCCTCATATGCTGATTGAGTGAGATGAGGGAAAGGAGTAATGTCCCCAAAGAAATGGATTTTAGGATCCATCTCATATGTTTCCCCTTCTTCCCCCTCGGCCACAAAATTGTTTTGAAAAGGGGCCTGAATCTTCTGGTCTTCTCTGTCTCTTCCCTTTTCTCTTTGCACATTCGTGGGAGTAAAATTGTTTGGCCTCTTGAAACCTCCCTTGTTTTCAGCATTTAGAGGGACCTTGTATGCTTGCCTCCCTCCCACCCTCATTCTCTCCATCTCTGCAGACAGAGATTTCACCATCCTGGTCAGTTCATCCACTTGAGGGTGGGGGACCGATGGGTCAGAAGTCGAGGCTTCCGACCTTCCTTTTCTCTTGTTTGTGTCGGCCTTTTTTCTCAGTCTATCAGCTGCTAACACATTGGATTCCACCTCTATGGTCGCATCTTGCATTTGAGCTAAGGAGGTGGCTCTTCTTTCTCTCAACAAAAGGCAGCAATCGGGGTCGAATGTGCTAGCATATGAAATCTTAGCTGAGGCTTCTGAAGGCTTTATCTCGGCAGGGATTTTGTTATACATCTTATTAAACCTTTTGGAGAAGTCGGAGACAAACTCTCCTTCCATTTTCTTCAAATACCCGAACTCTGTCATGTAATACATGAAATCCTTCCTATCTCCCCACTGCCTCAGGAAAGCACTATCCAGGGCTTCAATTCCAGTGACAAATCTAGGGGCCAGTCCCTTGAACCATTTCCTCACCTCGCCATCCAGGCTCTGGACAAAGACTCTCATCTAGACATCTTCATTTTCAATGTTTAGGTTGTCTGCATAACTATAGAAAGAAACCAAGTGCTCTTCTGCAGTTATGTCCCCTTCTCTAGTGAACTTGGGCATGTATTTCAAATAGTCTCCAGCAGGGAGAGGATTCATAGGATGGGGTAGGATTAAGGGAGCATATCTAGCAGCGACTATGGCGTCCATTCTATTCAGAGGGGGATTAGCACTAGCCATAGGAATATTAGGTGGAGGAGAACTTGGAGGAGAAGGAGTTCGCGAAGGGGCTACTGGGAATGAGTCTCGAAGTGGAGTGGGAAACAAGAGGGGATTTAAGGAGAAAGCTAATGAGCTCGAGTCAATAAGTGTTTTTCTTTTCACATGAGTAGTAAAGATAGGAGTGGGGAAATCTTCTGTGGTCCCGAGTCTATGCCAAGGTACAGTTTCAGGGGAGAGGGGAGTGACTAGGTTTTTGTCCCTCCGGTCCCAGACCAGGAGAGGAAAACTCAACAGGAACACTCCCAAAATTTAGGAAACGGGAAACCTCAGAAACAGGTCTACCAAGAGACTGAGGAGGATAAAAAGGAGTTCCCACAGAAGGATATGGTGGATTACCTGGTTCGGTGGTGGACGCTTCTTCTTCAAAGGTCTTTCCCTTTCTGAGCACTGCTTTTGGATCTGCTTCAGGCGTAGCTAGAGGCAACTGTGGATGAGACCGCGTATGGCTACCTCTAAAAGCCACAATTAATTGAGCAGGATCTCCCTAGCAGAGTCGTCACAATGGAGTCGCCAGGTGCACAGTAGCAATCTTGATAATTCTGATATCTGATGCACCTTCAGAATCAGTTAATCGTTGTCGTTCAATCCCGGGGAAAATATTCAACTTCGTCCCCGGCAGCGGCGCCAGAAATGTTAGCGTCAGAAGTCACTCCTGGATTGCAGCAGGAGCAGAGCCCGACGCCCATCAGTTTATGTCACGATTTGTTTAATGAGGTGATCGGATGGAGGTTTAACTCAAACGATGTGGTTCTAACTTCGAAACTAGGCCAGGCATGCATGGGCAAGTGAGGTCTTAGGTAACTTCAGACAGTGAGTCGTAGTAAGGGTGAGTAGGAGGAAGACTTGTGTTAGAGAGATGCAAAGGTCTGTCGTAAACATCAGGTTCCTAACAGACTGTGGAAGAAGACATCTAAACGCAAGATATTCCTACGTTCAAACGCTGAAAACCAGAGAAAACAATAATGCCATAATAAATCCTTTATCACAGCAGAGTTGTTATAATTCGTCTGAATCAGTCGATCACGAACTCTCTTAGTATAAGATGAAAACTTAGATGAATTAAGAAGACTGTCTGTTATAAAATAGGAAATCTCATATACAGGTGCATGACCAGAAAGCTAGAAAGTCTGCTAAAACTTTACAATCGGGAGCCTCTCTCTACCATCGATGCCTACAAAATACAAAAGGCTGAGTTTATATACTCAGGAAAATTCACTTCACAGAGGCGTGCCCAGTCACTCAAGGCTTGGTGTCCCTTCAGTCGAACTCGTACCAATATCTTTCTTTAAATGCCACCTTTACTACGCATGACCCCTGTAAGGAGGGTAGCTGAGCCATTAAGTGCTTGGCTAGCGTGTGAAGACTTCTCTGTCGAGTTGAGGACTCCGGCATGGCCTCTTTGAGGAAATTGATACACAGGACCTCTGCGAGCAGGTGGCTCGCCAGACTCTCTGTCCCCTCACTTAATGAATGAAAGGAGGTTCCAACCACCCGCTCTTGCCTTCATTTATTTCAACGCTAGAAATAGTATTGAAATTGGTCTGATGGCACCTGGAGATAGCGATGATCCCCTCTGCAACTAAACTTGGCTCCTTTGGCCTTCTTTACGCAGCTCCTTCCTTCCTCCAAGTGACCACGGACTGTGATCACGTGCCTATTCGCAAGGCGCTTTCGGCGTTCACGAATGGGAAGGAGTTATTCCCGCAATTTCAAATCGCGATGAGCGAAATGCCGAGGCGGCTCAACCTGGTGCCACGCGTCCTTCTGAGATCTGACGGTCTTGAACTCACCTGACACCGCTGTGGGCCTGGGTCCAGGACTCTCCCGACATCTCATGCATCGAAACATAACGAAGTTTCTTTTTGTACCTTGGAGTCGCACCGGGCGAAACGCCGAGATGGCTTAGTTTGTCGCCAGGTGTCCCCTTTGAATGGACGACTGAAAATTCTTCATGATGTTGCAAGCCCCAACTTCTATGCTTTCGGCACTATCGGGGTTCGGGGTTTCGCGATGTTGAACAACATGAAACTCTCACCCCATGAACCCCCGGACGCTGAAACGCCGATGCGGCCGGATCTTGCGACACACGTCCTTAGGATGAACGGCTGAGACTTTTCCATAAACATAAGCGCCCCTCCTCCAAACCTGTTCCTTTACGACCAGATGCCAAAACCACGGGCCCTGTACTGGGCGCTATCGACATTTCAGGGTTCGGGGTTTCGGAAGATGAAGAGATGGGAAATTTTACCCCTTGAACTCCCGAATGTCGATATGCCGGTGTGAATGGATCATGTGCCACGCGTCACTAGATCGGATGACCCAGATTCAACCTTGAAATATAAGGGCCTTCTTTGGTGCTATATGTCGGGTAACTTGGTAACCCCGAGATCCCGATGACCGTTGATCTGCTTCGTGGACGGATTTCAGCTATAGACATCAAAACCTTGCCCACTCGCTTGACTCGTAACCGGAAAGTTGGTCCTTCCGCTGCTGCACTTGGGTGTTTCCCGGTCATTCTGCAGACCTGGGTGCTTTTGTGCCTAAGACAAAAATAATCGCTAACAGGTTCTGAATGTTCTTCGTCGGTTAGATCTACCTCTTCTCCACTGTAGAAACCCTCTTCTCCGTAGTTTTGTTTAAACGGGTTCTCAAGGTGAACCCCTCTGAATACTCTTCCACTGCGCATATATCCAGCTTCTGTGTCATTGTCGCTGTCTGAATTTCTAAACATTAGCCTTTTCATGTCCAGCCAATCTACTGTATATTCAAGACGTTCTTTTCATGCAACAACATCTTGATTCTCAACTTCAGAAAGTGAAAAAAGTTTCCTTTGGGTCCTTTGAAAAAGTATCTCTCAGCTTGGATATATGATTCCACCCTATCAACAGCAAATTCGGTGATATACCCTCCAATGGTACTATCAAACCAATGATCTATTGCTCTAGATATAGCGTTGTCAACTCTCTCGACCTTCTAGATCAGTGCTGGTGTCCAAACCACAAGAGGTCTAGATCTGATCTTGAACTGGGTATCAACTAACCTAGCCAACCACTCAAACAACTCCTGTGGATTCCTCCAAAGAAGATCTCATGAATGTCGGTGAAGATGTATCTTTGTAGCCAATCTTCAGTACTCAATTTAGGGTTCTTGTTCTGGGCTCCAGGGAAGTCCCTCTCTTGATCTTCTATCCACTTTTGAATCTCTGTCTTCGATGGGAACCACCTTGACATTCCCTTAAAAAGATTCTGGTCCCGGCAACGAAACCATTTGTTGGCACAGGGGCAGACCCAGGATTCACTCCAAGAGTGTACCAACAAGCCCTTGCTACTAGTCCTTTCGGCAACACCTGCGAAGCAGATGTAGTCTCACCCGAAGCAGCTAAGAGGGGGGTTGCAGGACAGAGATGTCTACAACCAGGGGAATATCAAGTGGAAATAATACAACAATACTGTAGTACTCATATATATCTTATCAGCTAGATCTACTCTATGCAGCTATAAATCTGATCTAACACAATAATGCAAATAATAGTATAACAATGACAGAGATCTAGCCATCAATCACATATACGACACAAAATATACGTGGTTCACCCTCTCTCTAGGGCTATGTCTATAGAACTGTGCTTATGATATATTAAGATAAAGCTTATAGTTCTGATCTACGCTCTTAGTTAGGAGATCTTCTCTCTTCTTCTCTTTGTCTCTCGCCTTCCTGCGCACCCAGCTGTAGTACTTGATCTTCGCACCCAGTTGAAGATCTTACAATCCCAGAAGGCTTTCACTCTCAACACTCCTCTCTCTCACAGTACAATAATCTCTCAACCAACAACAAGCAATATCAATACCCAACACTAAACCGACCCAACCTAGGTCCTCTCGACCTCTATTTATACATTATAGTCCCTCGCCGACAGCCTTAGGTCGAAACGTAGGTGTCAAAACCCTAATTACCCAAAACCCTAGGTGTCTAAAACCCTAGGTCAACTTGACCCGCCTTTTCAGGGCTTCGCCAGCTTGTCTTTCCTCCCTTCTCACACGGTGCTCCAAAGCATCCAATGGTGGCTTTCTCTGCTTGCTGAGTTGCCCTCGATCCATCTTCCTTGTTGATCTGTCATCCTCGATCTCCTCATCCAACGACTTTCTTTTTCGTACTTCGCTCCGACTTTTTTGCTCTTTTGCTTACTTCGACCCAGTGACAGTCACTGTGTCTCCCATGTAATTCACGTTTGACCTTTTCTTCCTTGATCTTCGCTTCCTTCCATAAACAAGGGCCAACAACTATTTTATTGAGTCAATTTTGTCCTAACAATTTTTTTTAATATTAATATAATATGTATTGGAAGCAGTGATGACCTTTCCACTCATAAATGTGTGCAAATTCATTTATAAAGTAGTGATGACCTTTCCACTGACAAATGTGTGCACAATTCATTTGTAAATATCATGGTTGATAACCTTGGGCTATGAAAACCATGGGACACAATACCATGTGCCCCAAAAACCATTTGTTTACCTAAAATAGATTTGACTCTTTTACTAAGTCAAGTTTATCCTAACTACAATTGTTAATATATAGTATGTATTGAAAGGAACAATGACCTTTCCACTAACAAATGTGTGCACAATTCATTTGTAAATATCATGATTGATATCTTGAGCATTGTTTCTAATATCAAAAGAAAGTTGATATATTTCACAAGTGCTACAAATGTTTTCACAAAAACTTGTATTTATGCTAAATAGGTCTCTAAATATATGTCCAACACAAGTACTACAAAATGTGAAATATATGTCTAAATTAAGTTTATCATTTACTTTCATTACCTTATTCACCATGATCATTATGCAAAAAAAAAAAAAAAAATCCAAACTAGGGGCTAGTTTTATTATAGTCTCAGCTTACATATGGACTAATTTAAAGTTTTTTTTATTACAAATGATCATCATAGTTACTAGCACATAAGTTATGTGCCTGTGAAGATCTTACTTTACTTGAAGTAGCTTTGCTCTTTGTTTTCATAAAGTAAAACAATGTATAAATTCATTGTCTAGGGGACATAACTCTAAACTTTGTGAAAGTGAAAATGTTAATTTACATGTTTTTATCTGTTGTCTAGCACCGAATAGATCTCAAACACAAATTAAAGATATTAAATGCCTTTTAAATGATTTTCAAGTAGCAGATTTTGTGAAACCGTTGTTGGAAATAAGGTTAACATATTTTCAATATAAAAAAAAACCATAAAGAAAAGACACTCTAAGTATAATATAGAGTTAAAAAAAAATTAAAATATTATTTGGACTAACCTCTTACAACCAAACAAAAATTGAACACATTGAATAAGCTTGACACGTAGACTTTGTACAACATTATTAGTGGAATTAATTCATGAACCTACCCTTTTCCAATAAATCCCGTACGCGAGAGACAATTTGGGCGGTTGTTCTTGACTTTCTGAGTCTATGCATGTGACCAACCTCGGGTGTGTTAACATGGAAAATTGACTGGTGATTTTATTGGGGGGTTATTCTCAGTCTATGCACGTGACCAACCTCAGGTGTGTTAGAGTGTTATGATGGAAAATTGACTGGTGATTGTTCTTGACTTTCTCACTTTATGCACGTGATCAGTAGTAAATATTTTTAATAACTCGTAAAAAAAATAAAATTGTAAATAATTTATTCTTACCGTGCACGTGACCAACATGAATTGTGTTAACAGGATGATTTTATTGCCTACAAGTTTACAACCATCAATCAAGACTTCGGTAATTGAATAACACAACGAATCTTTTATTAGAGCTTCTTTCACATTACGAGAAACGAGTTTTTGGTAACGAGTTTTTGGTAACTAAAAGTAAATGCAAAGCATTGTAGAGCTTTATAGCTGAACATAGATGTAAGGGGAAGATGCTTCATTTTCTGAAATTTGACTTTTTAATAAAACTTGTTAGAAGGGAAAATACGTGAGGATCACAATCTCATAGTCTTGATTCCTTAGGTAACAAATGAAGGTAAAAGTAAAAACAATTTGAAAATAATGCCATGGCTTTATAAAAACTTTAGTAATTTATTCATCAAGATCCCTTTTCAAGTGGAGCAACAACTTTGTTCTTATGACTTTCTGACTCTATATCCGCCTCACGTGCCTTGACATGGATGGCAGATCCCGCTCCCACGCTACCCATCAGTACCGACATTTGTAGTCAATGGCATGAGGAATCTTTTATTAGGGCCCTCTTTCACATTGCCATAAACTGTTTCTGGTGATGTTCCAGTTCAGGGATTCTTACCAATTGAACCTGCACCAATGCCCTGTTTTTCAGTACAGTTGGGGGTGTAGGAATGTATACCTTTTTTCAAGGTCAAAGAGAAACTTAGTCAAAGACTTGGTACACTAAAGACCGTTTAAGTTTTTTCTAAATGCCACATGGTGAATGAATAAAAATGCAAGAGTTCTTCATTCACACCTTAATTTAATAATTCGAAGGAACAGAATAAACAAAAAAAAATATTGAAAATTTGAAAAAAATAAAAGGGAATTGATTGAAATATTTAATTATTTTAAAAATTCAAATCATAAAAATATATGAATTAGAAATAATAATAAATTTTATGAGAGTTTGAAAATAAATAAAAAATAAATAATAATATATGTATATAAAATTTATGATAAATTAAAAAAGATATTGATTTTTAATTTTATAGTTTAATTATTTAAATGGTTAAATAAATATTTTTTTGGTCCTGTGAAAGTTTTAGGACACTGATAAAAGATACTGAAGAAAAAATGGTAAACATTTCAGGTTTTGGTTTGTTATAGTTTTAGAGATATAACTTGTGGAAGTTAGGGTTTGTGACTAGTCTTGAAATTAGTTTCAAAGGAGTCATCTTTTTATTTTTGCTAATACCAAGGAGATATATTTAATTACATATGATTTTTTTTTTATATATTTTGAATCATTATATTTAGTGAGATATATCTTGTGGAAGTTGAGGTTTTTTACTAATCCTGAAATTAGTCTTAAACAAGACATTTATGTATTTTTGCTATAACGTTTTATCAGTGAAGGTTCAGATTGTGAAATTTTCAGGAGTTTAAGAAGTCATATCAGAGTACTACATGCCGAAATTTCATACTCGGAAGGTTTCAAATTTTAGATATATATCAAGACAAAGGTTAGCCATCCAAACATTCTCCAAATTAGGGTTTGAAAAGTACGTAGCTTACAATTGACATAAATTTTGATTGGAAGCTCTATTTTTAGTTATTCAAAATTTTTGATAAAGAGGGAAAATAGGATAAGTATTATTTCTCACATGGATCTAAAGGTTCCTCCAAATTATTTCACCAAATAAACCTCTAGAGAGCTCAACCATATGACTCAAGAAGAAAGAGAAGAAAATTTTCACTAGAATGGAAAGGTGGAAAAGAAGATGGATGAAGTAGAAAATTAGAGGCATGAAAGTAGGAAAGAAATGGAAAAGAAGATAGATGAAAATTGGGAGTGTTGGATTATTAA
>ML786988.1:334142-355558 GCA_009831015.1 Picea engelmannii | reverse complement strand
TTTGATTGATCAGAAATGTATGCTTTTTAAACCTTCCTTATGAAAATGATTGAAGTTGGTCTTGAGTAATTAATCACAACTGTATTTTAATAATGGAATGGGTGTAAGAGGTTCAGAATGCAACTTCTACTTAATTGACATTGAAAAAAATGTAGTGTGTTAGTAATTAATAGTATTTTTACGTCGAAAGGCGTACACCTATTGAAAATGGGCACATTTAATAGGTTTTTAGTTTCTAATACGTTTTTGATGGACGAGATTAAATATGCCTAGAATATTCTTAGTCGTCACAATAAATGAATGGCTCTCTGATTTCATCCATTAACTTCCGAGCTGTTATAAAGACATCCGTTTATATGTTTATTTTTTTACATTTACCTAGTTGTGTTTAAAAATTACTGTGTTCACTAACTTATTGCCACATCTACCCGATTAAAAAATATTAAGATATTCGCGACTTAGCAGCTGTGCTAGTAATAATGGAATGGGATGGTGAGAATGCACTTAATAATTAATTCACATTGTACTAATTAATTGACATTGAAAAAATATATAAAAGCAACAATTTCATGGCCTGAACAATATTTAATATTCCTGAAGGCTCCCGACCAAAAATTGGGTGGTTCAAATGATTTTAATAGCAGTAACTGGAAGTTTCCTGAGTGATCATACAGGTGCGTTAATTACAGGGGCTGATATTTGATTGAAAGTTTTTCATTTGCGGTATGCGAGATAAAAAAAAAAAAAACATAACTAAAAAACCCGTTTAAGCGGAAGAATCGCATGAATTATATAGTGTATATACGCTATTCTATTGACTGTTACCATCCCATATCCAGACAATGTCTTTGAGACCCGGCCTCAGCTCTTGGCTGCACAACTTACTGTACTCGAGCGTATCTCCCCCAGTCTTGCGAAGCTCCACCACGAAGAGCGAGGGCGTGACTTCGAAAATCTCGGCAACGATCGATAAATGCCCCTTCAACGCCTGCTCAGATCTCTGCAACTTCACCTTGCAATCCTCCGACTTCTTGACTTTGAATCTCAACACTTTTGCGATCTCCTCCAGCTTCGATATTATGCTCGACGGCGGCTGAATCGATGTGAACCACAATTCCTGCTTCACGATCTTCTCCTCGAACAGCCCCGAGAGATTGAACGCGGGCGACAGGGAGATAATGTCGAAGGCGTTGAAGCGGGCCGGCTTTGGAACGAAGAACGACGAGTCGACATCGTCAAGTAGGCCGACATCGACATCGTTGTCGAGTTGCGGGGGTTTGAAGCCCTGCCGAAACCAGGGGACCTCCATGAGCTGGGCGACGGTGATCCTCGTCTCGGGGTTGGGATCCAGGAACCGGATAATGAGCTGCCGGACGTCGGAGGAAAACCACGGCGGGAATTTGACGTCCCCCTTGTAGATCTTCTTATACAAAGCCATCAGATTCGCTTCATGGAACGGCAGGAAACCCGCCAGGAGAACGAACAGTATGACCCCGCACGACCAGATGTCGGCCTTGGCACCGTCATAGCCCTTCATCGTTATGACCTCCGGCGCCACGTACGCCGGCGTGCCGCACGCCGTGTGGAGAAGGCCGTCCTGCCCGAACTGCTCCGGCAACGCGCTGAGGCCGAAGTCACAGACCTTCATATCCCCATTGTCGTCTAATAACAAGTTCTCCGGCTTCAAGTCCCGGTGGTACACCCCCCGGCTGTGGCAGAAATCCACCGCGCATATCAGTTGTTGAAAATACTTCCTCGCTTCGTCCTCCTTCAGTTTCCCCTTGTCGGCAACCCTGTTGAAGAGCTCGCCGCCCTTAACGTACTCCATGACGATGTAAATCTTCGTCTTGCTCGCCATNCAGAAATCCACCGCGCATATCAGTTGTTGAAAATACTTCCTCGCTTCGTCCTCCTTCAGTTTCCCCTTGTCGGCAACCCTGTTGAAGAGCTCGCCGCCCTTAACGTACTCCATGACGATGTAAATCTTCGTCTTGCTCGCCATGACTTCGTAGAGCCGAACGATGTTGGGGTGTCGGACCAATCTCATGACGGAGATTTCCCGTTTTATCTGGTTGATCATCCCGACCTTGAGAATTTTTTGTTTTTCCATGGCTTTAATGGCAACGTTCTCGCCCGTCCTGAGGCTTCTCGCATGGTAGACCTTAGCAAACGTCCCTTGCCCTACTAGGCGCCCTAATTCATATCTCTCCATCAGAATATTGGACTTCATCTCAATATGTGCCCCCAAAAAAGAAAAATCACAAACCCCTGTGGATTAAAGCTGCTGCTCAGACGTCTTCGCTCTATCGGCTCTCTGAAGTTGTTCTCCGACATCCGACCCATCCCAAGCGGCGTTTTGCGGATGTGTTCTGCTACAGCCCGGTCTGACCTGCGTACATGAGCTCCGAAGGAACTCTGGTTGCCTGTATTTTATCATCCGGTAAGTAGTTAGAGTGGCCATTTTCATTCCCATCCATAGTGAAAACCGTGGGTGCAGAGTCTAGAGAGTCCAGACTGATAAAGCTCGGAGAACCGTGGGTGGAGAGTCCAGATTGATAAGACTGATCAGCTTTTAAGATGAGTGATAAGCTTGGAGTTAAGATTTGAGGAAAAGCGTGTGTACGTGTCAAACCAAACAGTCTTCGGAGGTTGTATACGGGGCCCATTTCAGGCGGGGTCCGTGAACCCAGCGAACTGAAAGTTTGGAATCACATTGGGAATTTCGAATTTAACCATGTGAATGGATTCAGAGTTTCACTATTTGCGATTTTAACCACGTGAATGGATTCGGAGTTTCATCATATTTCAGAATGGAATAGGTTAACTCGGGAGCAATATTTCTTCCGGAGTTTCGCAAAAATGGGTTTGAATCTAGTTAAAGTTTTAGGGGTACTCTGAGTTTTGTATGGATCAAAGTTTCATGCATTTTATATGGATTAAAGTTCCATGCATTTCAAAATCTTACTTTAAAGGTTTTGTCTCATTTTAAACCAACTCAGATGCTCAGAAAATCAATCAAAATTATGAATTAACAGAAAATTTAAAACAAAGTATCAAAAACCATAAAAAAAAATAACTCAAAAAGAAAAATTACTCCCAAGTTAATCCACTCAGTTCAAAATATCAATTTAGGGGAGGTGAACTTGCAGTTACATTTTCTGATATTATAGATTTTCAATGAGATTCTTCCCATGCTACCCCAGGAGAAACATCCAGAAGAAACACAGAATAAATGCCCCTTATCTCATGCGGAATCAAAAGGTGTCGAATCAAATGAGGAAAACCTCTCATTTTGAACCATCTGGACAATTTTCATCCAGACGTACATAGTGTCTATGTGTGTTGCGATTCAGGCCACCTGGCTTTGTATGTACATCCATCTCCCAGCATTCGATTTGGTATCGACAATTTCCCAACTTGGTTGAACAGGATTTGGCATCGGCATCGTCTACCTAACTGTTTTACGAAATGTTTTTTTTATTTGAATTTGTACATATAAATTTATAAGAAATTATTTTTTATTGATTTATGTTTAAAATTTATTTTTAAATGTAGAAATGGATTTAGCATGTTGAAAAAGAAGTACTAAAATTAACTACCACATTTAACATATGTTCTATTAAACATTTAACATATGTTTTGCTACATTTACTTTATCAATAAATATATCATAAAAAAAGTTATTGTTTCTCTTTAATTAAAAGCTTTTTTAAAAGTATTATTGTCTCTATGTTTGTAATTAAAACTAAATCAATAATACTGAATTATTATAAATTTAAAAAAAATAATATAAAATAAAACCTTAACACCATATATCAGATAATGTGATTTGCTTTTAGTATCCATAATGCCTTATAATTAAAACACAAAATGAATAGTTTTCGATAAAGAAAACAAAGCATCGATAATGTAAAGGGACATTGTTCATTGAACAATCTTTATATAAAAAAGTAAAATAGATTACATAACCGACTTATTAATGGTTGAGTAAATGGACTTGTTACATGTTAATGGTTAGATGTTACGGAGACATCTAACCAATAATGTCACCTAATACACAATACAGAGAGGGCTCTTAGATTTGGATGATACACCTGTCATGAATCCATATGTTATTGTTTTTTTGTGTTTTTAATTATAAGGCATTATGGACACTAAAAACAATCACATTATCTGATATATGGTGTTAAGGTTTTATTTTATATTAATATTTTTTTAAGTTTATAATAATTCAGTATTATTGAATTATTTTTAAAAATATATTCCCAATTTTTTTTAATAATAAAGTTGTCTTGATCAAGTAATTGATTTATAATAATGATGTAGGAGGATGTTTATACACTATCTTGTATTTTTAACCATTTACATAAAGTTTTAAGTCTTGTTTTAAGATGGAGTTTCAATTTAGATAATATCCATTAAAAAAAACAATATCAATATCTCATGTAATCATTATTAAAACTATTTTTAATTAGAAAATATATAGTTTTAGTAACAACTAAAATAGAAGACAAATTAAATAAATAGTAGTGGTATTTTAGAAGACAAATTAAATAAATAGTGTTATCACATAAAGTTGTCAAGGACAGCAGGTCATCTAAGTCCTTGGTCTACACAGGAAGCGACCAAGCGCAACATTCAAAAGAAGTCCATTTTGGGCTTGAAATACAAGCAAGCAGAGAGGTTCATGTTTCAACGGCAGAGATCTCGTATACAGTTCAGATTAGCGGCTCTCGTGTATTCAGAATTTCAAAGTTGCGCGAGGTTTAGCGACCAAACTGAAGCCCCGGAGTGACCTTTGCCCGGAGTTACAAATCAAGCGCCACACGTCCTTCCAGATAAGACGGTCATGTTTTACTTCGGGATTTTTGGGGCTTCCCCTCTCATTTTCCTCTGAAGTACCTTTTGCCCAGAGTTACATATCAAGCACCACGTGTCCTTCCATATTGGACGGTCATGATTTACTTCAAGAGTTCGGGCTTTGGGAGTTTTGGGGCTTCCCCTCTCATTTTCCTCCGAAGTACCTTTTCCCAGAGTTACAGATCAAGCGCCACATGTTCTTCTCCATCAGATGGTCATGATTTACTTCAGGAGTTTGGGCTTCGAGAGTTTCAGGGCTTCCCCTCTCATTTTCCTCTGAAGTGCCTTTTTCCGGAGTTACAGATCAAGCGCCACGCGTCCTTCTATTTCGGACTATCATGATTTACTTCGGGAGTTCGAGCTTCGGGAGTTTCGGGGCTTCCCTCTCATTTTCCTCTGAAGTACCTTTTTTCTGGAGTTACTGATCAAGCGTCATGCATCCTTCTAGATCAGTCGGTCATGATTTACTTCGAGAGTTCGGGCTTCGGGAGTTTCGGGGCTTCCCCTCTCATTTTCCTCCGAAGTACCTTTGCTCGGAGTTACAGATCAAGCGCCACGCGTCCTTCTCCATCGGATGGTCATGATTTACTTCGGGAGTTTTGGGGCTTCCCCTCTCATTTTCCTCCGAAGTACCTTTTTCCCACAGTTACAGATTAAGCACCATGCGTCCTTCCAGATCAGACGGTGATGATTTACTTTGGGAGTTCGGGCTTCGGGAGTTTCGGGGCTTCCCCTCTCGTTTTCCTCTGAAGTACCTTTTGCCCGGAGTTACAAATCAAGCGCTGCGCGTCCTTCCATATTGGATGGGCATGATTTAATTTAGGAGTTCGGCCTTCAAGAGTTTCGGCTTGTTCAACATCAAAATCTCTCGAGTGATAAAATTAGCGCCATCTCTAAGCACGGTTAAAAAGATTCTAGAGTTGACGGGCGGATAAGATTTAGCGGGGGCACTAAAATAGCGAGCCTGCCTAGATCACAGACCAATGGCCACACTTCATTGCGAGGATGAAGCATGCTCAAACAATAAAATTCTTGAGTGGTCCCGCAATCGAAACCACGGTATAGCTAAAGAGGTACGTGGCAGTTGGTGGTGGATTGCATGGCCAAAGAAATGTGGACCCAAACCGCCCTTGGCATCTTCCGCAATCATGTGCTTGTATGGGGTCCAATCCAAGAGTGACGCGTAACAGCAAAAAGAAAGGCTTTCCCAAATCGCAGATTTCAGCAGATCGACGACCGCACTTCATTGCGGGGATGGAACATTCTCAAACGATAAATGTCTAGAGCGGTCCCGCAATCGAAACCATGGTATGACGAAAGGGCTACATGGTGGAAGGTGGTGAATTGCGGGCCTCAAAAGCGGTGTGGATCCAAACCGCCTTTGGCGTCCCCTCAATCACGTTTTTTTTTAGCGTCAAATCCGAGAGTAGCACATAGCAGCCCCCTAGGCATTGAGCCTCATCCCAATCCTGAGGAGAATTCAGTTAATGAACGAGGACTGGTAGTTGAAACCTCGTTTCACTCCATAAATAGAAGGCATGGAAGCTCTATCCGAGGAGACATAATTGTCAGCCCAAGGTACCTCGATGGACGGTTTCTTCTTGCAGACCCATCTAAGCTTACGTCTGACAGAAGAATACACACACAGTCTGACAAAAGAATGTATAGACAAAAATCCTTGGACGGGGTGGCTAGATGACTCTCCTAGCGGTTGTACACTGATCCGAGTATAAATAAAGAAGTTGAAGAATTTTGTAGGAGAGTGGGGGGTTCGGCCCAAGGCCGGAGGAAGTTTTGAGAAATGTTTTTGATTGTATATTTCAATTTGTAAGTCGGAGGGGCATGTAACTGTAAATGGTACTGTTATTGAAGATTCATATGAGTTGTTTCATCAGATTTGTCCTCTATGTTTCTATTCTATTTTTCTTCTTGTCTGGATGTAGCATCTTTGATTTATGGATTCCTGAGACAGTAGTGGATCTGTTCTTATCTTCCCCATGTTTCATTGTTCATTATTCAGACATATCTATTCTCTTTGCAGGGAGGATATTTGCTTAGAGAGTTTTTCGTTTTTATGTTTATTCTCTTATTCTTCTCTTCATCATTACACAAATATTTTGTCTGATAAGGAGCTTAAATGCCTTCATTGAGCAGACTGTTTATGACTCCATAGCCCAATGGTCCATCACTGATCTGCAGTGATATCTGTTGTCTTTTCCTTTCATTAAAGTCTTGTTGATCCACCTACTCAAACCATTTCAATACATTTATATTTTGATGGGTACTGGGCTTATCCTCTTGCATTCTAAGGGTGACTCTTAGTGCTAACATTCTTAGCACCATTGTTGGGGACGGAAGTGAAGATATCTTCCCTAGGAGAACGACAACGAAGAGATCCAATTTTAGATGGTGAACTGAAGCTGGTTCACCATGGCGACTCCATTATTCAGGATCTATTGGTGACTTCATTGGAAGGAGACAAACCAAATGGCTATGGAGGCTATCTTGGCCAAGAGGTTTTCCTCGCTAAATTTCTCATTCATAGCTAGTTATCCACATCCCGTGCCTCAAATTGATGAATGGCAAGATTTGTTGCCAAGATTTTGTGAAGGTGAGGATGACGAGCCTCTTGAACATGTTCTAGGATTTCATGCTTTGATGCAACAACTTGACATCCAACATGAAGACATACGTATGAAATTGTTTATGTACACTCTTCAAGGAGATGCCCATATTTGGTATCACTCTCTTGAGATTTCTAGCATTTCTTCACTTGAAGAGTTTCATGCAGCTTTCAATATTCATTGTCAAAAGTTTTATTCCTCTGAGTTAATTTTTCATAGTTGTTGTGAGGAGTATAAACAGTGTGTTCAGGATATAATTGATTCTTATGAAGGCTGTGAGAATGAAGAAGATGCCTTTGATGAGGAATCTTCTCTCTCTCTCTTTCCTATTCATTTGCATTAGATAAAAACTGTGTTTGTTGTCTCAATAAGGGAAGTGAAGAAATTGACTCTGTTCTGGAAGTTGATACTCTTTGTAACCCTATCTCTAAAAAACCTAAATATGAGCAGCCTATTTTTGACTCATATGATGATGATAAGATATTTCTTCCTAGATTGAATCTTGAAAGGTAGCCCATGTTTAATAATGAAGAGCATTTTTCTTATGTTGGGAAAAAGATACCTCTTGGTATGACATTCGAGACTCCTCCTTTATTTGATCATTATGGAGACAATGATGAAGATGCTGAGGTGTTTTTTGTCTTAGAAGAAAAAAGCATTAGCGGCCATCCTTCTTATGAAAATCAAAGCTTCTGCCAAGAGAAACATGTTAAGGAGAAACAACCATCCATTGATATACATGAGGATATTTATTGCCATCAGCTAACATATGTTATCAGATAAGGAAAAAGAGAAGTGGATCATCGGCCTGCATCAACCTTTCACTCACCTGTGCTTGCCATAGACATTCAACCATATGTGAGAAGTTGTAAAGCAGAGCAGGCTTTCCGTTACCAACCCAATAACTTTTATCACCTATTTTATGACCTTGTAGGGGAGTACATGGAGTTGCATTTCCTCAATGTATTGAAGCCTTCAAGCTTAATATTACCTTCATCATTGGGAGGAAATCTAAAGAATGTAATTAGTTTGTTGGCATGTCCCTTGCTTATCAGTGACAGAGTAAATACATTTTTAGTTAGGAAGTTACTTCAATGGCTATGGTGGAAGTTTGTTTTCACCTAGCGCATTGTAAAAATCAGTTAGTTTAGGATTGTACATAAATAAACTCCATCTGGAGCATGTATGTTTATTTTCTTTTTGTAATTAGAGTAGTGTACATGTCATCCTGTTGGCCTCAACAAGATGTAGTTAAGCACGACTCCACAACCCAACAACTAAGGCACTAGAACTGCTTGTTCTTGGAAGCTCACATAGAGCATGCCATCCCCTATGGAGCCAAATGTTATCACATAAAGTTGCCAAGGGAAACAGGTCATCCAAGTCCTTGGTCTGCACAGGAAGCATCCAAGGGAAACATTCAAAAGAAGTCCATTTCGGGCTTGAAATACAATCAAGAAGACAGATTCATGTTTCAATGGCGGAGATCCCATATACAATTCAAATTAGCGGCTCTCGTGCATTCGAAATTTCAAAGTTGCGTGAATTTTAGCAACCAAAATGAAGCCCCAAAGTGACCTTTTCCTGGAGTTACAAATCAAGCGCTACACGTCCTTCCAGATTGAACGGTCATGTTTTACTTTGGGAGTTCAGGCTTCAGGAGTTTCAGGTCTTCCCCTCTCATTTTCCTCCGAAGTACCTTTTGCCCGGAGTTACAGATCAAACGCCATGCATCCTTTTAGATCGGACGATCATGATTTACTTCGAGAGTTTGGGCTTCGAGAGTTTTGGGGCTTCCCCTCTCATTTTCGTCTGAAGTACCTTTTCCCAAAGTTACAGATCAAGCGCCACGCGTCCCTCTCTATCGGACGATCATGATTTACTTCGGGAGTTCGGGCTTCGGGAGTTTCGGGACTTCCCCTCTCATTTTCCTCTGAAGTATCTTTTTCCTGGAGTTACAGATCAAGTGCCATGTGTCCTTCCATATTGGATGATCATGATTTACTTCGGGAGTTCGATCTTCGAGAGTTTAGGGGCTTCCCTCTCATTTTCCTCCGAAGTACCTTTTGCCCGGAGTTACAAATCAAGTGCCACGCGTCCTTCCAGATCGAATGGACATGATTTACTTCGGGAGTTTGGGCTTGTTCAGCATCAAAATCTCATGAGTGCTAAAATTAGCACCATCTCTAAGCATGGTTAAAAGGATTCTAGAGTTGGTCGGCGGATAAGCTTTAGCAGGGGCACTAAAATAGCGAGCTTGCCCAAATCACAGATCGCAACCAAATCGACGACCACGCTTCATTGCGGGGACAAAACATGCTCAAACGATAAAATTCTTGAGCGTTCCCACAATCGAACCACGGTATAGCTAAAGAGGTACGTGGAATTTGGTGGTGGATTGTGGGGTCCAAAGCGGTGTGGACCCAAACCGCCCTTCGCAACTTCCGCAATCACGTGCTTATATGGGGCCCAATCCAAGAGCAGTGTGTAGCAGCAAAACGTTGGGATTTCCCAAATCACAGATTTCAACATATCGACGGTCGCACTTCATTACGGGGACGGAATATGCTCGAAAAATAAACTTCTAGACTCGTCCCACAATCAAAACCACGATATGGAGAAAGGGCTACGTGGTGAAAGGTGGTGAATTGTGGGCTCAAAAGCGGTGTGGATCCAAACCGCCTTTGATGGCCCCACAATCACGTTCTTTTTCAGCATCAAATCTGAGAGCAACACGTAGTAGCCCCCTAGGCGTTGAGCCTCGTCCCGATCCCGAGGAGAATTCAGTTAATGAACGAGGACTGATAGTTGAAACTTGGTTTCACTCCATAAATAGAAGGCATGGAAGCTCTGGCCGAGGAGACATAACTATCAGCCCGAGGTACCTTGATGGACGGTTTCTTCTTGCAGGCCCATCTGAGCTTGTGTCTGACAGAAGAATACACACACACTCTGACAGAAGGATGTACAGACAAAAAGCCTTGGACGAGATGGCCAGATGACTCTCCTAGCAGTTGTACACTGATCGAAGTATAAATAGAGCAGTTGAAGAGTTTTGTAGGAGAGTGGGGGGTTCTGCCCAAGGCTGGAGGAAGTTTTGAGAAATGTTTATGATTGTATATTTGATTTTGTAAGTCGGCGGGGCATGTAACTGTAAATGGTATTGTTATTGAAGATTCATATGAGTTGTTTCATCAGATTTATCTTCTATGTTTCTATTCTATTTTTCTTCTTGTCTAGATGTAGCATCTTTGATTTATGAATTCACGAGACAGTAGCAGATATGTTGTTATCTTGCCCATGTTTCATTGTTCATTATTGAGACACATCTATTCTCTTTGCAGGGAGGATCTTTGCTTAGCGAGTTTTCATCTTTATGTTTATTCTCTTATTCTTCTCTTCATCATTACACAAATAATTTGTCAGATAAGGATCTTAAATGCCTTCATTGAGAAGATTGTTTATGACTCCATAGCCCAATGGTCCATCACTGATCTGCAGTGATATATGTTGTCTTTTCCTTTCTTTAAAGTCTTGTTGATCTACCTACTCAAATCATTTCAATACATTTATATTTTGATGGGTACTGGACTTATCCTCTTGTTGTCTGAGGGTGACTCTCAGTGCCAACAAATAGTATTGGTAGTCTAAAAGTTATAAGTTTTGGTTATTCTTAGGGGATATTTTCTGTTTAATTTTGCTAAAATTCTACTAGAAATTGTTGGAACTGGAGATTTCAGTGGTCAAGTTTGTATAATCTTAGTGTCCGGGGTTTTTCAGCAGGTTGAACCTATTTATGCATTCAAAAATACAATTTAAATAATCGAAAATTATAATTTAGTCTAGATTTATATCAAATTCCAAAAAAAAACATAAAATATTTAAACAACACCACAAATAAACTTTGTGGAAAGAGCATGCGTACCTTATTTAATTAATTACTTATATCAACATTTTCATATCAGCTCAATCCTAAAATGTGAAAAACAAAATCACTATTTATAAAGTTTATGGTCTAAAACTTGAAAAACACTACTCAATGTAATACGGTTCAATACAACATTAATAACTCAAGTTCAAACCAGAGTAAATATTAAATCTTATATTGTAAATTATTTCATATTAACATGATTCATATAAAATAGTAATTTAATTTTTTTATATAAATTATTTGATTAACAATAATAGTATAAAGTAGTAATTCAAAAAAACAATAAAAAATTGTGAAAACGCATATAATCAATATAATTATCCTTTAAATTTTTTAAAATTATTTTATTATAATAATAATAATCTATTTTTAAGGTCACGACAAAGCCACACCAAATTGGTGTATGAGAACCCCTTGTTTGTGGGACAAGGGACCCCCCTCTGCCCAATGATTTCACTGGTAAAGTCTACAGAGGTATACATACCATACCCCCCTCTGGATTTGAACTTGTGACCTCTTAAGAGGAAACACATGTTCTTAACCATAAGGCCCACTATTAAAATTATAAATTCATAAAAATAAGATTAAACCTTAAATTTATTATATTTTCAAACATATTTAAGAAAGACTAATAAATACCTTCCAACCCCAAATTTTAATTAAGATGAAAATATGATTAAATATTAACATGTTAAATAAAATAACTTGTCTTTAGGATGTATTTAAATATAATGTATAAGTTTGAAGAGTTGAGTTAATTGATGACGATGATGATAATTAATGTCGAGTGAGACCAATTGGTCTATAGAGTAAGATATTACTTCAATTTCTTTAAAATTGTATTCCTATGCTTAAAAAAATAATTGAGAGAAGTTTTTCAAGATCACCATAGTTTTGATGACTTATGAGGTTAGGAAAGTCGGTAATGTGGAAGATATTTTTAAATTGGGATCTAATATAGGTATAGGGAGGGCAATCCAAAATTAAGTGTGTTTCATCTTCTAGCCACTTAATGTCACAAAGGTGTTTGATTCTCTCATCCCATGGTGTTTTGGGAGTTGTACAACGTTCAATTTCACTATGTAGTTCGTGAGAGTTTGTTCTTATTTTAGCAATGTTGATTTTCTTCTTTGCACTTTTCAAAACTGAGAGGTAATTTTGATCTTCTAAATTAGGGTTGACCACCTTCTTGTAGTATCTTAATTTCCTTTTATCCACTAATTCTTTATCACACCACATATTATCCTTAAATTTAGAAGTGATAATATTTGTAATATTATTGATATTTTGCATGATGACTTCTTCTCATATTCCGCAATGATTTAGCCAAGATTTTGTAACTTTATGCCATCCCCACTTGAGTCACTGGTGGTTTTGGCTAGAGTTTGAAGTAATTTTGGGGATCCTTTTGTCATCCATGTTGTTTATCTTGTTCTTCCTCGCTAGGTATCTAGTCATCGCAATGCTCTAAATGGAGGAAAGACTTTCTTCTATGAGGAGGATAGGATAGGGTGTATTTCCCTTAATTTTGAGATTATAAGTTATAAATTTCTTTTGGATATGTTCTATGTTTCTCCGAGATTATCTAAATATACGACAACCACAAAATTCACATCCATATAAGATGAATGGAGTGACGAGAGTGTCAAAGAGGAGTTTTTTTTTATCCCAAAGCCAAAGGTCTACTGTTTTACAATTGTTTTCCAGCCCATAATAAGCTTTTCACCCTTCATTTATCCCTTTTTCAATGCTATAGTTTCAATTGAGCTTGTGGTGGATATCGATTCCAAGATACTTGTATGAAGGAACTTCCTCCAAGCTATTGTTGCCATAAACAAAAGTATCGTAGGTGATCATTTTGGACTTAATTATCATAACCTTTATTTTTTCAGTGTTTATAGACATGTCCATGCTATATCAAAAGTCTTTGAGGGTTATTATTTTCTTACCTAGGTCATCGGGATTCTTCGCCATAAGAAAAATATCATCAACATAAAGAAGGAGAATGATGACTATAAAAGCGAGAGTCAAGCCAACACATCTTGCATCCTCCAAACAATCTTCTAAGCTATCAATATAGATGTCGAAAAGGGTTGGGGATAGGGGACAACCTTGCTTTAGTCCTATATTATAGTTAGTTTCTTCCAACCAGTCCTTAGTGTTCCTAAACTTGGCAATGAATTTCTCATATAGCCTTACTGCAATAGCTCTTAACTAGAAAGAGACTTTAATCTCTTTTAACCTATTCCAGAGATTAGTCCTGGGCATAGTGTCAAAATATTTTCTAAAATCAGCAAAACAACAAAGGATATTGATTTTATCATTATGCCACTCCTCTGCAATGATCCTAAATGTAACAAGATGGTCCACAATGGAATGGTATCCTCTAAAGCTAGCTTGGTATCTAGCTCTTTTTCCATGGGTTTCTAGCCATGTGTCGATCTTCTTTTCCAAAATACTTCCATATACCTTAGCTAAAATGGGGCTAATAATAATGGTCCTTTAATTAGAGGGATTTCTCTTGTCCTCGTTTTTCAAAAATAGGTATGTAATGAGGCTCTGAGTCCAAGGTTTTGGGAAGCCTTGCTGGATAGCTAAATTGAAGAGCTTATGTATGTGAGGTATGAGGATAGGTGCTCCAATTTTTAATATTCCAGCTTGATAACATTCTATGTCCTTAGTTTTTCCTTTTGAGAGTCGCTTAACCCGAGACTTTATGTCTTCTATATAAAACACTTCATCCTTTGTAGAGTTGTTTGGCATGTTGTCCATGATGTTAGGGGATTCATATAGATTTTTAAGGTAGAAATTCCAATCCTTCAAGATAATCTTATTATTTTCTTTAGTTTTACGAGTTACAATTTGCCTCCAGAATTAGTTGAATTTTGTGATAAAGATATGTTGTTTACAAAAAAGTTACAACTTACCAGTTCAAATTTAGGATAGTTTTTAAAATATCATAAATTACAAGTTCAAACTTGGATGAATCCTCAGATTATTAGTAATTATTGTCGTTACCCTTTCAGTTGAAAAATAAATAAACATAATTGTTTTTGTTAGAAAATAAATAACTAAATAAATATTGTTTGTATTTTTTAAACCAACCTTATTTTTAAGCTATTTGTAATGCTACTAATGGTGTTGTTTTCAAGCCATATATAGTAATACAACCATTTTTAAGGTTACATATGGTATTATTTTCAAGTCATGTGTAGTATTATAGATTTTCATAATGTAGTAATTCATGAAAATCAAAGAGAGATTGGAAAGATATTTATATTATATTATATTTTTTTATTAATTTAATAATATAAAGTCAAACTCACCTTTGGCTACAAAGTAGTTATGATCCAGGAAAACCTATTTTGTGTTTTGAGACCTTGGAAACATGTATGTGTTATATTTTTATTTTATGCATGACTGGGATTCTTACATATTGATATAGATATATATGTTGTTTTTTTGAATATGAGACTCTGGCTTGCGTGTCTCAATTAGTAAACGATTTGGTATTTAAAAAATGATAATTTTTTTACCTACATGTATGATGATTGTTGCGATGTGGTTGATTCTATGATGTGGATGATGTTCAAGTTGTTTTTTCCTTGATATTGATGATGTTCAAGTTGTTTTTTCCTTGATATTCTAACATGAACAAGTGATATTGTTATGATTATGAGTTAGTATTATGAAATACTCATGTTTTTGAATAAATTTGAAATGTGGCGAGTGGGACAAGTATATATAATCTGGATTTATGAGTAGAATGAAATGAATAATAGATTGAATACAATAGCACAAAGATATGGATAACAACAACATATATCTAGTGAACAATAACTTCTATTGAATAAAGAAAATAGATTGAAATTGTAAAATTGCAGAACTGAAAAGAACTTGATCGAATGGTGGTAGTTATCTCTGAGAAGAGATGTGGCTGCTATGCCCATTCGTCTGAGAAGAATGATTACAATGAGGTTCCATAGGCCTTTTTAACATTACTCATGAATGTCAAAATCCTAGACATCCAAAAACCTAACCCTAGGAGATGAAACACCAAAAGTTATGTGGGCCCTAATGGGTAAGTCGGTACCTCAACTTCCTAGGGTCGTAACTTTTGCATATGACCTTCATTTTAGGCGTGTGATAGCCTGTTAGAAATGTATTTTCAATAAATACACATTATGTCGTCAAACTTTGACTATGTCTACAGTTTGACTATGGCAAGCCAAAAAAACACTGTTTAGGGCCCCAAAATGACCTTGGAAGTACAAAAGGATGTATTGACATGAAAACTTCCAAAATAAGCCAGTTGGAATAGGTGGGTGACTACCAATATCCACTTGGATGTTGTGTAGGGTTTTAAGATAGCCTCGGAAGTGCATAAGGCACAATTACAAAGAAATGTCATCATTACAGAGAAACATGCTAAACTAAAAACTGTCAAGATGAGATAGTCGGAATAGGTGGGTGGCCACCAATATCCACCTGGATTAGTCTTCCCACCTTAGGAAGAAATGGTCTCCATTTATTTGAGTTCCCCCATTAGGTCAGGAAATTTTTGCTAAATTTGGCCCTGAGTGAGACACTTGCCTTGGTGCAGGAGTTTCCCTACCTTGCCAACCCGATAAAGCTGGATCCTCTGCTAGCGAGTGCCCTTTGACCTGTGTGTCCATTACCTGATTAGTGGATGTTTGTTCCATGAAACCATGGTTGAGATCTATTGGTGTCAACTGTTCTGTGATCTCTCAGGTGTCCAATAATGGTGGAAAATATGGTCGAAGGAGGTCCACATTGAACACCGAGTGCAAGGCAAGGAAGGGGGGAGTGTTGAGCTCAAAAGCATTGTCACCCACAACCTTGGTGATAATGTAAGGCCCATAGCGAAGTGGACACAACTTTTGATGGGGCCCTGTAAGGCGCTCTTTCTGCAAATGTAACCAGACCTTGTCTCCCACCTGAAACTTGTGCGGTACCTAGTGTTGATCATGGCGCTGCTTGTAATTGGAATTGGTGCCCTTGAGTTAGTAAAGAAGGTCATCAATTAGGGGTATTGGGTATCGGTTCCTGACTGTGATTTTGTTTAATTCTCTGTAATCAATATAGATTCGTCAGGTCCTGTCTTTCTTCTGCACTGGTACAATCATGCTTCTGCAAGGGGAGGATTTGGTTCGTATGTGCCCCTTTTGAAGAAACTCTTGGATCTGGTGCTTGATTTCTTCATTTTCCATTAGCGAGCAACGATAGACTAGTCCATTAGACAAAGGTGCACCAGGGGCTAGATCGATTGGATGCTTGACTTGGAAGTGCATCGGTACCCCAGTGGGTGAGGAGAAGATGTCTCTATACTCTTCCACGATCCCGTCCACTTTCTTCTGCTGCAAACAGAGGCTCTATGTAGAGGTCACATATGTGGCGATGACCTTATTCTCACTATGAGGAGGGATCATAAAGAAGACGAACTTCCCAATCTAAGAAATGACCTTACTCCATTGCTTAACAGAGATTAAAGAAATAGCACTAAGCAATGCTACCTCTAGTATCCTATACAATTTTCTACCCAAAGTAATAATAACATTGTGGGGTCTAGACTCATACACAACATGTCGCTTCCACAAATATGGCTAGCCTAAAAGAACATCACAAACTTCAAGGGGAGAAATATCACACAATACCTCGTCTGTGAAGGGCTTGATGCCATAGGGAAGACGACATTATTGGATGACGCATAGATCTCTTCCTTGGAAAAGCCATTCGATGGTGTAGGGTTGCAGGTGCAATGTCATTGGAAGGTCCAACCAATTTACGACCTCTATTGATATTAGGTTCTTCTGACTACCGCTATCGACAATGAAATGAAGCAGATCCCCCTTTACCCACATCTATGAGTGAAAGAGGCACTCCCCTTCCTCTCGTTCTTATGGTTTGATTTGATGGAATTTGGTGGTAGTGATAGTGGCACTGGGTTTGGCATCGATAATCCACTTCCCTCTTTCTAAATTTGATTCAGAATCATAATTTGCCTCTGAATTGAAAGATTTCAGCTTGACCACCAATTACTACTTGGAGCGACATTCTTCGGTGTTGTGCCAAGGGATTTTATGGTATTCACACCACTTTCTCGTGTCCTTCTTCAACTTATCATTACCCTTCTTAGATTGCGGCTTGGAATAGTTGTCTTGAGAGTGACCATCTTTTCTCTATCCCTTGTTTTGTGGGTTGGGGCTGCCTTTTCCCTACTTCAGTTGTGACGATTTTCTAGCTCCAAAATATTGCCTCTTCTGGTTAAATTTATGCTCGATCTGACAACATATCTATAAGACACACCTAATGATGCGATGTCTAGAAACTCCATTTCTATTTAAGTGTATCTATGCAGACAACCGCGGTATTTGAGCACCATATGTCTTTTAGATTCTTTGATACCCAATTTGGTGTGTAGGGTATGGAAAATATTGGTGAAATATGGTACTGTTTGGTCTCTTTCCTAACGCAACATGGTCCATCTTGTGTACTATTCCTCGTAGCTTCCAACAGGGTAGTATTGTTCTCTAGTGACATCCCTCAAGGAATCCCATGTGGGGGCGGCCACAAATATTATAGATTCCTCAGTGGCCCTTTTCTCATAGTAAGTATCCCACCATTCCTTAATATGGGGGACGACCTTGAGGAGTGAAAAAAGTAATATTTTCCCTATCAAAAAATTTGTGGACCGAAAAATACCCTTTGATCAGATTCAGGAATTTATCTACAACATCCTCATCTATCAGTCCTTCAAATAATGGAATATAAAAATTTACTTGTACCTTGAAGGGGGTTGCGTGGCTGCTTGATGAAGATGAATCTCCTGTGGGCAACCGTCGAAGGATCTATGGAAAGTTGTTTATCATTTTGTTTCTTTGTCGTGCAATGGATTTCTCGAGCAATAGTTTAAAAGGATCTCCTGCTCCATCATCTTTATTCTCATCCCCCATGAGTTGTTGTTGGGCTCAACACGACTGATGTTGCAAAGGCTTGAATGGTTTGAGTCCCAACTTCTTGTACCCAGATCTTGTCAGGGACATGCACAAAGAAAAAAAAAAGAAGAGCAAACCGCTTTGATACCACTGATCTGGATTTATGAGCGGAACAAAATGAATAATAGATTGAATACAATAACACAGAGATACAAATAACAACAACAGATAACCAGTGAACAATAACTTCTATTGAATAAAGAAAACAGTATGAAACTGTAAAACTACATAACTGAAAACAACTTGCTCGAATGGTGGTATCTATCTCTGAGAAGAGATGTGGTTGCTATGCGCATTCGTCTAAGAATACTGATTACAATGAGGTTCCAGAGGTCTTTTTAACAATACTCATGAATTCCAAAACCCTAGATATCCAAAAACCTAACCCTAGGAGATGAAACACCAAAGGTTATGTGGGCCCCGATGGGTAAGTTGGAACCTCAACTTCTCGGGGTCGTAACTTTTGCATATGACCCCCGTTTTAGGTGTGTGATAGTCTGATGGAAAGGTATTTTGAGAAATACACATTATGCCATCAAACTCTGACTCAATTTATAGTTTGACTGTGGAAAGAAAGAAAAAACATTGTTTAAGGCCCCAAAACAACCCTGGAAGTACATAAAGATGTACTAATATGAAAACTTCCAAAATAAGCCAGTTGGAATATGTGGGTGGCCACCAATATCCACCTGGATGATGTGTAGGGCTTCATGACAACCCCAGAAGTGTAGAACCCACAATTACAAAGAAATGTCATCATTACAGAGAAACGTGTTGAACTAAAAATTATAAAGATGAGCCAGTTGGAATAGGTGGGTGGACACCAATATCCACCTGGATCAATATAGGAAACTCCAAGAAGGGGTTGTGAATATGCGTTTGAGGATAAGGAGTCATAAGGCTAAATGGACCTCATTGGAGTTGAATCTCCCGATATTGATGTTATGATTTAATAGATATGTTTTGCATGTTGGCATGAGATCATACTAACCACTATATATGTAGATAACTAGTTACCTAGTTCAATGAGGCAAGTGTACTTGATTTTTTGAGGAAGACCCCAAGATGGGAGCCACATAAATGAACCTCGAGATGGCCAACATTTACCATTGATTAATTTGTTCATGATGTATGATGAATGTTTATTCATATCTTCTTCATATGTGTGTTCATCCATGCACATGACAAAACAATTGATCATTAATCCTTGCATGATTGGACATCATATGAATGTAAGATGCAACTAGGATCGTTTTGGCTCATGTTGATGATGGAAGGGGTAGGGGTTTTGGGCTTGCTTACCTAGTCCCCAGATAAAAATGTAGAGACTCTCTAAAGGCATAAAGGCTCTTACAATATAGGTATGATTTGAAGGAACCATGTACAGGTAACATCCTTATGTAGAGGATTCCCTCTGTGTGAGATAACATATCATGTGTGAGATAACATATCACATGGTTATGTTTAGAGGGAACATAATAAGGACACAGGGCCCTTATTCTCCCATAAGGCTTGAACATTTACCAAATTTATTTAGGGGTGGACTAAGGTAAGAGCCCTTATTCTCCCATAAGGCTTGAACATTTACCAAATTTAGGGGTGGACTAAGGTAATTGCATGTGACACATTACTACATTATTCAAACTTGTAATTTACCCACTATATGCCAATTAAAAAATACTATTAATTTTAATGAAAATAAGAAATTAACTTTTATTGGAAAACAAAATGGATAAAAATCTAGAGGGTGTACCCAAGTTAAGATGAATAATCTATAATTAAAAATTATAAAATATTAATAAATCATCATACCACTCATGTAGGTGATAATTCATGAATATGAGTTTAATTAATAAATCCCTAACCAATAATGCATTTTTCCCGAATAAGCCAATATTTGCATGAGAGGTAAAAAATATCAATAGAGAAGTTGTAGGTTTTTTGACTTGCCAATACAACTGGTCTACCTTATCATGGAAACCATCTCTCATTTGGAAAACCCATTTAAAAGAAAATTATTGATAAGGATGTGAACAAAATAAGGAAGAGTGAAGGTAAAGGTGAAAGGTGTTGAAGAAATAACATAAAAAGCCAATTAGTGGGAGAAAAGGGAAGATGTGGAGCTAAGTGAGGGAAAGGGTAAGTAGAGAGTAAACAAAGGGGTCAAGAGCTATATCAAGATGAGATGGATAACTTCTTATAACCTATAAATAATAGAACCTCCCATGAATTTAGACATCACAAATAAGACGCACTAAAATAATGTTAAAATGATTTTAAAATATGTGTATGTGAGGGGATGGGGAGGTGTTGAGGAGAAATCATTTATAACTTCCACTTGACCTTATAAACAAATTGACTTCCTCCTCCTCAAAACTTCCTTTTGTCATTTTTTTTTTCTTAGCTATTTTGCTATAATTGTTATTATCTTTTATAATTATAAAGATAACGTATACATCAATTAATCAACAAAAACAAAACCAAAACAAAACCAATGGGAACAATTTTTTTTTTTTAAATAGGAAGTGATAAAATATATTATCAAAAATGGTTGCAACAGAGTTGAGAAAATTAAAGTATGGAAAATTTTAGGGGCTAAATTTCTCTATGAACTAATTTTCCATTCTTTTTTTCTCAAAAAAGGATTCTCCATTCTGAAAATGATTCGCTCAAATTCTACAGGATAAATTATTTTATCTTTAAAATCACCAAATTTTTATACAAACTATATAAAATTTTTAGAAATTTGAATATTTTTACAAAAATATCACCAAACATTTTATACTTGGCATATTAAAGACTAGTAAGTTTCGCCAAGTTTTCTACATTTTAAAATAAATTTCCATCCTTAAGATTATCCCTGCACTAAAGATACATACGTAAAGTCTACATGATTCAAACAATCCACATCTAACCAAAACATTATACAGAGTTTACTAATATCTTTTGGAAATGTAACATCCCCATTTTCAAACCACATACCAA
>ML786988.1:295058-316127 GCA_009831015.1 Picea engelmannii | reverse complement strand
GTTCTGCCTAGTGGGCGTCTCCCTAATACTTGACATTTCCAAACAAGTCAGGTCCCCAATTGACGGGTCCTCCTCCACAACACAACCAAAAAACCAATTCGCATGCTCTGTCACCTCCGTCTCCTTGCTGCTACCGGTGTCTCGCTCGACTATGGAGTTGAGCGTCGCTCGACCCTCAACCCGAGCGCTCTTCCTGAGAATGGAAGAGGCCAGAGCCAAGGCTCTTTCGAGCTCCTCCTCCCTGCGCCTCTGCGCCTTGTTAGCTTCCCATGCTGCACCTCGACGAGGTGTACCTCTATGCCTGACCATAATTCCAACGCAGATGCCAGTGATGGGCAGAACAGGGTTATCAAAGAACCAAATCGAAAGCCGAGCACTGGAAGGCCAACTCTGTCGGAGACAGGGAGGCTCCCGAACCAGAAGGAACGCTCCTGTGCACAGTGAAAGAACCGAGAATGACCCAGCGCTTGACACACCAAGAGCAATTCTCTCTTGCTCGGGCTTCATAGAAGAATGATAATCAAACTGTCCGCTCCTCCTACCTGCCATAATAGCCGTGAAATCGAGTGCGCTTGGGGTGTTGAATGCCGCGCGAGGGAGGAGTAACTCCTCCAGCATGCTACTGCTATGGCCGTCCATCGACATTAAAGGTCGCTCGAGGGTGGCGGTCCTATGCATTTAACAGTCGCTGAGTGCGTGTCCAGATGGCCCTGCGGCGCCTCCGCGTGTCACCCCATCCGGGGCGTTTTTATTAACTTTATTAAATACTTTGTTATTTACTATTTTATTTTTTATAAATCAATTTATAATATATAAATGTATTTTTTCCATTATTATTGTATTATTTTAATAATGCATTTATTTTTTATTAATTTTTTTATTTCTCTATATTATTTTCTAATTTATAAATATTTTTTATTTAATTTTAATTTTATTATCTATAATCAATTGAGAATTAATAATTTAATTATTAATAATTAATAAGTATTATTATATAATTTTTAATTAATTAATTTTCTATAATTAAATAATCAATTTCTAATAATTTATTTATTGTTTAATATTTTTTTTAAGAAATAATAATTTATTATTATTTATGTATTATTTTTAAATTATTTAATTTTATATGAATATTAACTAAATTTTTAATTATTTTATTTTAAATAATAAATAAGTAATTACTAAATAATATTTAAATATTACATTTAAATTATATTAAAATATGTTTATGGTTGTGGCGATGCATGCCGACCGTCAACTAGCAACAACCACTTTTATGTAAAATGTGGTTGATATACGCTCGGCGTATATCAACCACTTTTTACATAAAAGTGGTTGTTGCTAGTATATATTAATACCGAAAGGATCAGACATACAATTTAAACAACAGAAAATAATGATTTTATCTAAATTTACTTCTTTGGATTCAAATAAAAAAACTTAAAGATAAAACTTTAACCAATATCAATAAGAGAGTAAAAATCTATACGTGTCAATGAATTCAATTCAGAGAGGAAAAGTTTATACGTGTCAATGAATTCAATTCAGAGTTTCATCATTTTTAGGAAAGGTGAAATTGCAGGTACAATTTCTAATTCATAGATTTTCAATGAAAGTCTTCCCATCAAACCCCCGGTTAAAACATCGAAAATAAACACAGGATAAATGCGCCTCATATCAGGCGGAATGGGAACGTCTCGGATCAAATGATGAATAACCTCTCATTTTGATTCATAGGACAAATTTAAATTAGACGTACATAATGTCTTTGTGTGTTGCAATTCAGGCCACTTGGCTTTTTATCTACATCCATTTTGTATTATTCCATTTCTGCTTCATCAAACTCAATAAACCTATGAAATTATATTTTATTTTCGTTAACGTGATATTAAAGAATATTTTTAATTTCATTAGATATTGAAAAACACTTCATAAAATCTTTTTGCTATCCCTTCTCAATACATCTATCTTATTTTTAAAAGTCCTAGTTTTATTAGATATGGTAGGTATCTATTTTTTAATGGTTTTTTAATACCCTTTTTATTTCTATTCCTATTACTTGGACAACAAAACTCTTATAAACCAGCAAACCCCCAAAATAAGTAAACAAGAGTAGTAACATCTAAACATAGAGATATGTCACTATAGTAAGATAGCCTAGGGTTCAAGGGCTTGGTGTCATACTACTTTCACCCTGATCATGTATTTACTGAAGAGATTAATGTATTTGGATTTCTATTTGTAAACTTACAAAAATGAGTTGCCTCAAGTTGTAACTCATTGTCCATTACATCTAAGATCTCCTAAACATTTTAAAGATAAAATATGCATGGACATTTTAAAGATAAAATATGCATCTATCTATCAAGCTTGTCTTTGCAATAAACTTTAGACAAAATATCTACCCAATAACTCATTCTTGTTTTCATATTGTTCAGACTCAAAGGCATTCTCCTTAGGAGACATGTGAGAGATTGTGACCTGGGGCTCAATCTAAACTAGGGGTATTCTTATTGTCCTTTAGGTAGAAACGAGTACTTCATTCCTTTTACTCTATCATTGTATAATGTTTTTCACATATATTAAAATCAAGGTTGGATGTAAAGGAGATTATTTGCATTTGAGAGCTGAGACCCATTTTTTCAAATAGGAGACCTAATTGGTTGTCACAGCATGGAGCATATAATAGGTGTAATCATAATGATGTCCATGTGTAATAGAAAAAGAAAAGTATACACATCCTCATGAGGTTACCTCAAGGGATCATATATGTTGTGTTGTGATATTGGCTTCCCCATTAAAACTTAAAAACCCTCATTCTCTCAACTAAAATTACCTACTCAAAAAAATCTCAAGATAATGAAAAATCATGCTCTACAATAGAGTGAAAAATCATGCTCTGCAATAGAGTACATGGAATCAGATTATGTTACCTATAACATAAATTGTAAATATGAATATCCATAAGAGTCATCCATTGAGAAAAACAAACAATCACATTTTATATATTTATTGAATCTCAAGTTAATGCAATTAACTTGCACTATAATACATAAACTAACCATTCATGAAGTTAAATTACTTCTAATACATGAACTGGCAATTTATACCATTTATATGTTAAAATTTTAATAGAATAAAAAAAATAGATATAAGAATTTCAACCAAACAATAAAATATATTATTTTTTATAATAAATACAACGTATACATCCATCCACCAACCAACAAAGTATGAAAAAAAAATGTTTTATTATTATCTTTGGTATTAAGGTATTTTAATGCTCATGTGTTAAAATTTTCGTAGAAAACAAAGAGAATAGATATAATAACCTCAACCAATCAATAAAATAAGAAAACAATTTGTGTAACATTCATTATCAAATATGTATGTTTTAAGTTTTTAAGGATACATTTATACATAAAAGTTTTGGTAATGATAAATATATCATTTTATTAAAACTTAATGAAAATAATTCATAGGGGTAGGGTATGTATACGTGTGGGAGATTTTATCAATCAAATCGTAGAGGGGTCCATTGTTCCACAAACAAGGGGTATCATACACTAATTTGGTGTCTCGACCTTAAAAACAAATTATTATTATTAATATCTTGAAAGAAGGCCAACCACATACTTTGAGGTAATCATTTAAAATCAAATTAATTTTAATAATTTCTTATCCACTAACTAAATTGTTTATTTAAATAATGTGTTTATCTAATTAAATAAATAAAATAAAATTGTTTATTTAAATAATTTAAATATTACCACCCGGATCGCGTGACGGGGAGGAGAGTAATGACAAGGCATGGGCTTCAGGACCTGCCTCCATCCGATAGTCCATCGGACCCCCAAGACCACTCGCCTCACCCACCTACATTGCCTCGATTCAATGCATGAACCCACGAGTTCATTTCCCTGCGTGTGAGCATCCTTAGCTAATGTTTCCCTCATTTGCATTGTCCTAGTGTTGGGTCTCTAGAATCCTCTGCATTTTGTAAGGTACCAAATGTATTATAATAAGCATAAACATGAATGTTACAACAAATACCAACGAAACAGTAAAATAATGAGAATAACAACACCGACAACAATATCTTTATTGAATGAAATCAATGTTCACTTGACTCTTTGAGCGAGAAACCTCCAACAAACATAGCTCTATTACAATAATTCTCAAGACAAGACTTTATCATACCAACTACTCCTATTTATACTAATTCTATCTTCTAAAAAACATTATAGAGGAAGATCTTTCTAGAGTGGAAGCTTTTATTAAGTATTCTTACATTATACTTATTCACATTATTAAATATGCATTATTAACTAATGTCAACCTTTATTACATAAAAAATATATTATTCTACCTATGTGAGGGGTTAGGGAGGTTAGGTCCCTAACATGGCCTGCCTCTTAAAGAACAACCTTGTCCTCAAGGATTGAGATGAGGAAATTGTTGCACAATGGTAGCCAACAAGTCCCAGGTGCGTTGACGGAGACGACGCTCTAGATGATCCAAGACTACTTGGAGATTTGATCATTTCACCCTTATTGCGTTGATGTGTATCACATTCATCCACAAATATGCGGATTCCCTGTTTCATACCGTCCCAAAAAAAAATAACATTTTCTCATTCATAGGTTTTGGTAAACCATGAATTCCCAGCTGCAAGTGAAGCATGCAACTTAGAGAGCACTGTGGATTTAAGGTTTGATTGTTTTCTTAAATAGAGACAAACTTTATATCAAATATCTCCATTGTTCCAAGAGTACCATGGAGAAGCCTGAGGATCATGTTGCATTTTTTTGATAAGGATATAAATTTTGGGGTCTTGCAACCATTCTTGGTGAACAACTTGAAACTATTCCACTGCAATGAAGGAGAGAGAAAAGAGCGACCCTTCTTCTTCATATTTTCTTGAAAGGGCATCAACAAGCACATTTTCTTTACCCTTCTTGTATATGATCTCATAATCATATCCAAACATCTTGGTTACCCATTTTTGTTTCTTTGGGGATGAAATTCGTTGTTCCAAAATGATGCAGACCCCCCTTTATCTCCTTGGGGCTGCCCGACCTCCCGTTCAAGGATCGTTCACATCAATGAGTCAGATCGACTCTTCGGGCTCCTTCTTGAACCCAAATCAAATTACACAGGCCTTTTTATCACCCTCAGGGTTTTCATGGTCACGATATGATCATTACCGATTTTTCTGTCGATCGACAGTTCATAGCAATTGCGGGCTGCCAATGTGATCTCCCTTTATTTGGGAGCTTTGTCCCCGCAATCAGAAAAGTGCTCTCCCAAATCTCCTTTAAATCGTGATCATTGACCTCTTGTCTCGTCGAGCTCAATGACGTCGGTGAATTGTTGGCTGCGAACTAGCACGATCGCTAATTCTTCCTATGCTCCCTACAATGATTCCCTACCATTGATTTCCTGTCTCAGATCAATGAATATCCGGGGCCCTGCCTTCTTAGTACCCTTTCTCAAATCCAACACGAGATGGCACTAGCTCGTTCCTCGCCTATGACCTTGGGTTGTGACCCAGGGCTTAACCTCCTGGCACTTTGCAACTTCTGCGCTTTCCACAAAGATGAGGTCAGCGGTCCTCAACCTTTTTCATGATCAACGGTCGAGATTCACTTTGGGACTCCCCGCTTCAGGAGTTCGGCACCTTCACCCTTCGTTTTTCCCCAGATTATTCTGTACCCGAAGTTCTAGATCTTGCGTCATGCGTCCACCTCAAATCAACGACTCTAGTCCACTTCGGGACTTCGATCTTCAAAAGTCTCAAAATTTCCACACCCACTTTCCCCTAGAATGCTTTCACCCAGAGTTCACGATCTATCGACGTGTGTCCTCCCGCAGATCGACGACTATGGTTCACTTCGGCACTTTGAGCTTCGAGAGTTTCAAACTCTCGCACTCGCTTCCTCCCGAAGTGATTTCACCTGAAGTACATGATTTGTTGACGCGTGTCCTTCTGGATCCGACGACCACTATCCACTTCAGCTCTTCAGGATTCGGGAGTTTCAAACTCCTACACACTCGTTCCTCCTGGAGTGATATCACCCGAAGTTGACGGATTTCCGCCACGTGTCCCTCTGGATCTAACGACCTAGATCTTCTCTGCTCCCGTCGACTTCCTTTCAGAGTTTTATGACTCTGAACATCCATATCCCTCGCCACGTTCTCTCCACAACGGACGGTTGCAATCTACTTTGGCCTTCGGGACTTCGGGAGTTTGTTACACTCCACACTTGGTATCCTCCGAAGTGACTTTCCCCGAAGTCTCAGATCTGTCCCCACGTGTCTCTTGACGACCAACGGTGCTCTCCGCAATGGATAGTTGCAATCTTCTTTGGCCTTCGGGACTTTGATATTTTTTTACACTCCACACTTGGTATCCTCTGAAGTGGCTTTCCCCGAAGTCTCAGATATATCGCCACATGTCTCCTGATGACCAATGACCTGGATCTATTTATGCCTTTGACTATTCAATGATTTTACCTTCTCCTCGATCATAGAACTTTCAAATTTCTCTCGCTCTGGAGTTGTGGATCTTATGCCACCTGTCAACCTTGACCATGGACGGTCCTGACTGGCTTCGGAACTTCGGGACTTTGGGACTTCTACTATCCCACTCCCTTGTGAAACTTCCTTTAGATCTGACGACTATTAGACCTCGTGCCTAG
Source organism: Picea engelmannii (assembly GCA_009831015.1). Classification (NCBI taxonomy): domain Eukaryota; kingdom Viridiplantae; phylum Streptophyta; class Pinopsida; order Pinales; family Pinaceae; genus Picea; species Picea engelmannii. Next base: position 309,426 of record ML786988.1, on the reverse strand, counting down.
ATCCGATGGATGGGATCTGTCCTTCTCCTTGCGTGTTCATCCTTCATCTTGGAACTTGATCTGAAATTACAAACTACTTCCAACAACAGATCTGACGGTTGATGTCGATCTTCCTCCTGAGCTTCTGATTTCTTCTGACTTGGAAGAGTTTGTAAGTTTTGAAAGGCTTCGGCCTTTGTTCCTCCTATGAACATGACTGCTTGGGTCTCGTCTACGTTTCTATTAACATTATCTCTTCTAAGATTTTGGATTTACTAAATATCTTAAGGGTCTTGGCCCTTCTGCTCCCTTCAAAGGGTTCTTGTGCCCTCCTGGAAAACTCTCACTCAAAGCACACCTTGCTGTGAATTTCCTACAAAGTGTTCATAAACTTTGTGAGTATCTACCTTTGATAGTCTTCTCTTTGAACTTGATAGAGAGTTCTCCTTGTGCACACTTGCACCTGCTCGATGCCCACTTGGAAAATCTCTATAGAGTATTCAACAACTCTGTGAGTGTCTTCTCTTTGACACTCCAATTTTCTCTCTCTGATCTCTAAACAAATTTCTTATGTGCACACTTGCACCTGCTCAATGCCCACCTGATAGAGCTCTACAGAGTTCTTAGTGACTCTGTCTCTTTGTTCTTCCTCTGCACAGTTTCTCCTCTAAGGTATTCACCAAGCTTGAGGTTTCCCCTGAGTTTTCATCGCTCTGGTGTGCCCTCCTGGAACAATCCTTTTTTACTCCACAGAGTTCATATGCGCACTCCCTACGCTGGCTATAGAACCTCCAATGTTTTGTTGTGCACTCCTTACACAACCTAAAGAACCCAGAACGATATTTCAAACCCAACGAAGATATAGAAATCCATCTTCCTACTGCATATGGAACCTATCATACATCTATAACATGCATTCATGAAACACATAAACACATAAACAACCATGTGCGGGAAAAAATGCTCTTTCTATTAATATGAAAGTATGATTACAATATGTGCAGGTTGGACTACAATAGAGTCTAATATCTCTCTCAAGCTCTCTCAAAGAACTATATCTACTTCCTAAACTTCCCCTTCCTTTTCTTCCTACCGAAATTTGATACAAAGATCTATTTTCAAAAGAGGGGCTCTATGGGCTTATCCTCTCTTCACCTAACCTCGTCTATTACATTGAAGTTTCTTTAATGGCCATCTAGTCTGAATTGAATCTAGAGCCATCAACTTGTCAGCCATTAAAGGAGACCTTATCTTCTGTCTGCTGAAAGGAATGGATTGGATTTCAGTCAACCTTATAGCCTTAATTTGTATAGGATCATATTTCAAATTTACAAATGGGGGGTTTGTGCCTCTCCCTTTCCCCAATGTGCACTGATGTGCTAGAATGATGGTGTATTGCTAAGGTAGATCGATGCTCCTGCATCATACTCCACTGTTGGGAAAATCATGAGCTCCTCTGCTCCAATGTTGAAATCCCCCTAGATCCCAAGCTCTCCTCAAAATTTGTTCTCTTGCTCCTCTTCTTTGTTGCTATTGTTGCTGTTGCTTCTTCCCTGCTGCTCTTGTAGGCTTCCTTCTACTCATCTTCTCTTTGTTGAAAGATTCTGCTGCTGACCTCACCATCATCCTCCTTATCCCCTCTATCACCCTGTCTAGTTTCTCTACTGGTTGGCTCTCCTTATCCAGTCTTCTCGACTGAAACTCTTCCTCCTCATACACATCAAAGGGAAGATCATCTTGATCTCCCATACTGTTTTCTTCTTTTGTGGCCTTGAATTGCCACTTCCCTGCAGACTCCAGTTCTACAGTCTCACCACTGAGATGCTGCACAGATTTCTCCTCTGACAGATTAGCTTCTATCAACTCCTCTTGTGTTGGCTCAACTCCAACTTCCTCCAGCTTCTCCCTAGGAAGGTATGCTCCTCCATCTATATCCAACCTGATATGTTGGATGTGCATGATTTGCACTATCACCCTTCTCTCCATGGCTTCCAGTTCTTCATACAGATCAACAAGGTCTATGCTGTCTACTTCCTCTTATGCTGCAGATTACAGTTCTGTAGTCATCTCTTTTTCAGCTTCCTGGATGAAAATTTTGAGCAATTCTGTTAAATTTTCTTCTCCTTCTGTTGGGGAAGACATCAGTCTCTACTCCTCCTCCTCCTCTTTGATAGTCTATGTTGGTTTTCCTTCTGTTATTGCACCAACAACACATGCTCTAGCCTCCATTGGGCTACTTGGTAGGAATATATTGATTGCTCCAATGATTAGACTGTACCTCTGATCCTTCTCCATCAACACTCTTTGTTGATTTGAACTCTTAACAGTGTCTCATCTCTTTCCCCTTTCCCACCTGACAACTTCGGGTTTCATATCTACCTACCTAGAAGCTCATGAGATCAACTGATCTCTCTGGATTTCCCACCTGGTAATCAGAACTTTTAGCATTTCTCTCTTGGCAGTCTATGAGATCCTCCATTGATATCATTTCATTTCCCACCTAAAAATTTGAATTTTCATTGCTTCCCTCTTGGGAGTCTATGAGATACTCAATTGATCTCATCTCATTTCCCACCTGGAAATATGAATTTTCACTGCTACCCTCTTGTCATTCTATGAGATCCTCAATTGATCTCATCTCATTTCCCACCTAGGAATATGAATTTTCATTTCTTCCCTCCTAAAAGTCTATGAGATCCTCAATTGATCTCATCTCATTTCCCACCTGGCAATATGAATTTTTATCACTGCCCTCCTAGAAGTCTATGAGATCCTCCATTGATCTCATCTCATTGCCCACCTGGCAATATGAATTTTTATCACTGCCCTCCTGGCAGTCTATGAGATCCTCCATTGATCTCATCTCATTTCCCACCTGGCAATATGAATTTTTATCAATTCTCTCTTGGAAGTCTATGATATCCTCCATTGATCTCATCTCATTGCCCACCTGGCAATTTAAAAATTCATCTCTACCCTCTTGGAAGTTCATGAGACCCTCTGATCTCTTTGGATTTCCCACCTGGAAATATGAACTTTCATCACTGCTCACCTGGAAGTCACTGAGATCAATCATTGATCTCCTTCCACTGCCCATCTGGAAACTTGAAATTTCATCTCTTCCCACCTGGCAGTTTATGCCATCCTTTGATGATATCCCTTCCTCATCATTGAGGGTTCTTCCAACTTTTGGTTCACAGATGTAAACCACTTCCTTTGTGTCTCTAAGGATTTAAACATACCTCAGCCACCTCCTTACTACCTGTTTCTCCTTTCTGGCAAACAAATTTTGAACAAGCCATTTTTCCTTCCTGTTCAGAGGCCATTCGTACCTCCAGTGTACCTTTTCCTCCTGTTGCATCCTCAATGTCAACTACTCCATCCTTTCTCTTATCTCTACGAGCTCCAGATTTATATCTAGCTTTCTTTTCTTCTTGTGGCCTTCTTTCTAACCACGTTCATGCCCTTCAATAGCCATTTTCACCCTCTGCTTGCCCTCCTGGCAAGTCTGTTGTTCACTCTGCAACTGAGAGCATCTCCAGATTCTCTCACAACCCACCTGGTTGACTGCTTACTATTGTGGACTTGGAACAATCCTTCCCACAGATCATCGGTACTCTATATTTTCCTTCTATTCCTTTGCCTATGATCTGCAGACAAAATTTCAGCTCTGATACCACTCTAATGGTATCAGATTATCTTCTTTCACCGTCTCTCCTTTGTCTTTTGTTTACAAACAAAATTAGGCTCTGATACCACTCTGAAACAGACCCCCCCTTCTCTCCTCAGGGATGCAAGACCTCTTGGTCAAGGATCATTCACATCATGGAGTTAGATCAACTCTTCGAGATGTTACTTGAACCCAAATCAACTTACACATGCCCTGTTATCATCTTCATGGTTTTCACGGTCATGATCTGATCGACACTGATTTGTCCGTCGATTGACGGCTCACAGCAATTGCAGGCTGCCAATGTGCTCTCCCTTTATCTGGGAGCTCTATCCCCACAAATCGAAAAATTTCTCATCCATATCTCCTTTAAATCGTGGTTGTTGATCTCTTGTACCGTCGAGATCAATGAGGTTGGTGAATTGCAGGTTGCGAACTAGCACGATTGCTAATTCTTCCTTTTCTCCCCACAATGATTACCTACCATTGATTTCTTGTCTTAAATCAACAATTATCTGTGGGCCCTGCCTTCTTAGCACCCTTTCTCAAATCCAACACGAACCAACACTAGCTCCTTCCTCGCCTTCTTAACCTCCTGACGCTTTGTAACTTCGGCACTTTCAACCAAGACCAGATCAACGGTCCTCAACCATTTTCACGATCAATGACCGATATTCACTTCGGGACTCCCTTCTTTGGGAGTTCGACACCTTCACCCTCCATTTTTCCCTAGAGTATTATGTACCCAAATTTCTAGATCTTGCGCCACACGTCCACCTCAAATCAACGACTCTAATCCACTTTGTGACTTTGTCCTTCGGAAGTCTCAAAATTTCCATGCTCACTTTCCCTAGGAATGATTTCACATGGATTTAACGATCTTTCGACGTGTGTCCTCCCACAGATCGACGACTATGGTTCACTTCAACTCTTCGAGCTTCGGGAGTTTCAAATTCTCGCACTCGCTTCATCCCGAAGTGATTTCACTTGAAGTACATGATCTGTTGACACGTGTCCTCCTGGATCTGATGACCGCTGTCCACTTTGGCTCTTTGGGCTTTGGGAGTTTCAAACTCCTACACACTCATTCCTCCCGTAGTGATTTCACCTGAGGTTGACGGATTTCTGCCATGTGTCCCTCTAGATATAACGGTCCAGATATTCTCTGCTCCCATTGACATCCTTTCGCAGTGTTATGCCTCCGAACTTCCGGATCCCTCACCATGTGTTGTCCACATCGGACGGTTGTGATCTGCTTTGGCCTTCAAGACTTCAGGAGTTTTTTACACTCCACACTTGGTATCCTCCGAAGTGACTTTCCCCAAAGTCTTAGATCTGTCACCACGTGTCTCCTGACAACCAACGATGCTCTTCGCAACGAATGGTTGCGATCTGCTTCGACCTTCGAGACTTCGGGAGTTTGTTACACTCCACACTTGGTATCCTTCGAAGTGAATTTCCCCAAAGTCTTAGATTTGTCGCCATGTGTCTCCTAACAACCAATGGCCTGGATCTATTTCGACCTTTGGCTATTCGACGATTTCACCTTCTCCTCAATCACAAAAATTCCGAAGTGCTCTCGCTCCGAAGTTGTGGATATTAGGCCACCTGTCAACCTTGACTATGGACGGTCTTGGCTGTCTTTGGGAATTTGGGACTTCTGTTATCCTGCTCCCTTGTGCAACTTCCTTTAGATCTGACGACTATCAGACCTCCTTCCCAGATCCAATGGATGGGATCTTTCCTTCTCCTTGCACGTTCCTCCTTCGTCTTGGAACCTGATCTGATGATATAGACTACTTCCAACAACATATCCGACGAATTTTGTCGCTCCTCCTCCTGAGCTTCTGATTTCTTTAGACTTGGAAGAGTTTTTAATTGTTCAAAGGCTTTTACCTTTATTCCTCCTATGAACACGACTACTTGGGTCTCGTCTACATTTATGTTAACGCTATCTCTTCTGACCTTTTAGATTTACTCAATCTCTTAAGGGTATTGACCCTTCTGCTCCCTTGAAATGTTTCTTGTGCCCTCCTGGAAACCTCTCTCTCAAAGCACACCTTGCTCAACGTTTCCTACAGAGTGTTCAACAACTATGTGAGTATCTTCCTCTGATACTCTTCTCTTTCAATTCGACAGAGAGTTCTCCTTGTGCACACTTGCACCTGCTCGATTCCCACCTGGAAGAGCTCTACAGAGTATTCAACAACTCTGTGAGTGTCTTCTCTTTGACACTCCTCTTGTCTCTCTCTGAACTCAAAACATAGTTCTTCTATGCACACTTTCACCTGCTCAATGCCCACTTCGCAGAGCTCTACAAAGTTCTCAGTGACTCTGTCTCTCTATGCTTCCTCTACATAGTTTCTCCTTTAAGGTATTCAGAAACCTTGAGGTTTCCCTTGAGTTGTCATCTTTCTGGTGCACCCTCCTGGAACAATCCTTTTTTACTCCATAGAGTTCAGATGCACACTCCTTGGGCTGGCTACAGAACCTTCAATGTTTAGTTGTGCACTCCTTGCACAGCCTAAAGAACCCAGAACAATATTTCAAACCCAATAAATATAGAGAAATCTATCTTCCTACCGCAGATGGAACCTATCATACATCTACAACATGCATTCATGAAACACATAAACACATAAACACATAAACAAACATGTGCAGGAAAAACTTCCCTTTCTATTAATATGAAAGTCTAATTACAATATGTGCAAGCTGGACTACAACAAAGTCTCATCTCTCTCTCAAGCTCTCTCAAAGAACTATATCTACCTCCTAAACTTCCTCTTCCTTATCTTCCTACTGAAATCTGATACAAAGATCTCTTTTCAAAAGAGGGGCTCTACGGTCTTATCCTCTCTTCACCTAACCTCATCTATTACATTAAAGTTTCTTTAATGGCCATCCAGTCTAAATTGAATCTAAAGCCATCAACCTGCCAGACATTAAAGGAGACCTTATCTTCTGTCTGCTAAAAGGAATGGCTTGGATTTCACTAAAACTTACAACCTTAATCCGTATAGGATCATATTTCAAATTTAAAAATGGGAGGGTATGTGCCTCTCACTTTCCCCAATGCGCACTAATGTGATGGAATGCTGGCACGTTACTGAGTTGGAGCAATGCTCCTACATCAAATAAAATACTTGAGGCTATGATGATCAATTTAATTTGGAAGTGTTTCCCTAATAGATAAGGACATCATAGATCCATTGCATGCAGAATAGCCAACATTTCCTTTTCATAGGTGGATTGGTCAAAATGTTTCTATGATAGTTGTTTGCTAGTGAAATCCAAAGGTCTACCATCTTTCACGAAGAATGCACCAATTCCTTTCCCTAACAAATCACATTCTAGGACAAAAGTATTGGTGAAGTCGGGTAGTCCCAGGACAGGGTTTGCGCACATAGCATATTTCTATGCTTGGAAGGATTGATTAGCTATTGGAGTCCAGCTAAAAGAATTCTTTTCAAGGAGAGTAGTGAGAGGAGCTGCAGTTTTTCCATAATCTCGAACAAACTTGCGAAAATATCATGTTAAACCTAAGAAACCACACAAGATTTTAATAGTTTTAGGGAAAGGCCAATCCTTAATAGATTCAATTTTATTAGGACCCACCCATACACCATCCTTTCCTACAATATGACCCAGGTACTCAACTTCAGAGGCACCAAAAGCATATTTGGATTATTTGAGAAAAAGTTTGTGCTTAGACAATAGATGGAGAACTTGATCCACATGGGAAAGATGGGCTTGCCAAGTTTAACTATAGATGAGGATATCATCAAAGAAAAATAAGACAAAATTAAGAAGGAAAGGACATAAGACATGATTCATGAGACTTTGAGAAGTGGAGGAGGGATTATACATGCCAAATGGCATGACCAAGAACTCATAGTGATCCTCATGAGTTCTGAAGGTAGTCTTGGGGATGATTTCCTATTTCATGTGAATTTTGTGGTAGCCAGAATGGAGGTCAAGTTTTGTAAAGTACTGGGAACCACTCAATTTTTCCAAAAGTTCATCGATGTCAGGAATGGGAAATTTGTATTTGATTGATTTTTTGGAGAGCACAAAAGTCAAGACACATGCACCAATTTCCTTCTTTTTTTGGTACCATAAAGGATGGAAATAGGATGGATAACACCTACTTCTAGAAATTATTGAACAATTTTCTCAATTTCATTTTTTAAGCAAAGGGATGACGATAAGGGAGAACATTGGGAGGAATATTGCCAGGCACTAGGTGAATGGAATGATCATGGGAACCTCAGGAAAGGGGAAGTCCATGGGGAGTGTTAAATATAGCTTAGTGTCAAGAGAGTATAGGTTGGAGGTTAGGGTGGACAGAGGGTGTCTCAATGGAGTGAATGGAATGGAGGTGGGAAATAATTCCAAAGTGACATTTTTTTAGTAGATTTCCCATTCTGTGGGAACTGTTGATCTCAGATGAACCTGTTGTGATGCATTGGGATTTACACTTTTTTCCCTCCTGTTGGAATTGCATGGTTAGGTCCTTAAATTCCATGAGGATGGGGATGATAGTGCATAACCATTCATCACCATGAACAATGTCACAACCTCCCATGTCGATAGAAAACATATGATATTCTAGGTGGTACGAACAAATTTGTAGGTGCACATTTTCACATAACCCACCACATTTCACGGAACTGCCATTGGCAATCATGATTCAAAAATTGTTGACTACACGGATATAGAAATTGATTTCTTAGGAAATGCGATGATGGATAAAATTATGGGTGTTTCCACTATCAACGAGGATTATGACCTTTGTTTTCTTAATGTAGCCAATGAGCTTGAGGGTTTGGGGAGCAAATAAGCTAGTGAGGGCATGCAACAAAATCACTGGTTCAACTTTTGGTGGATGAAAGGGTGGAGTAGGGTCAAATGTTTGGGGTAATTATTCCACCAAGGATAATCCGACCTCCTCATCAGCAACATCCTCAGAAATGGCCATAAAAATATTATGTTCCTTACACTTGTGCCCTGGAAAACATTTGTCATCACAATTATAGCAAAGACGCTTGAGTTGGAGTTAAGCCATTTCTACTTGAGTTAATTTATCCATATTGAGATGAGTGGCACGAGGGGAAGGATTGGTAGGTCGATGGAGAGGAAGAAAAAAGGGTTTTTGGTTCTAGGAAAACATAACTCGTTGTGCTTCCTTTGTTGGATAGTTGGTTTGGACATTTTGTTTTCATTGATGTCAACCCTTGGAGATTGATGTCAACCCTTGGAGAAGTCCAAAATCCCTAGAGATGTGGTTAATATTGATGGTGAGTTAGATGCCATTAATGGAGTGGCTGATCTTAGTAGATATGATGGGTTCATTTGATGAAGTCTACATGAATCCCCATAGGTGTGGTTATGGTACTTGAAGTTTGTTGAGGAATATTTACATGAAGGACAATGTAAATGCAGGAAATACACTCATAGATAGATATTCCTTTTTGTGTTGTTTCTGGTGATAGGTGGTATGCCACATGGTTCCTCACGGTTAGGGATATATGGCATTGTAAAGTTGGAAGCCCCGAAGAATGGTAAAGAATCCCATAATTAGTTACAAGTCAATCAATGAATGGGTAAAGTGGTTGTAACAAGAAATTCAAGAAGCCCTAAGAACAAGGAAAGAGGTTACCCAACAAAAGTATAAATACACCTCATTGAGTCTCTCATAAGTACACACACTTACATTGAATATCTATCTTGTGAATGTTATGGTCTAATATTTTGGTCTATTGGAGAATCTGATGGCAAGTCTAAGGCAACGGAGAAAGGGAGAGGAAATTTTGAAAGATTCAGAGTTGTAGAGTGCCAGGATGATACAGGTGGATATTGGTGGCCACCCACCTATTCCAACTGGGTCATCTTGACAGTTTTTAGTTCAGCATGTTTCTTTGTAATGATGAAATTTCTTTGTAATTGTGGGTTCTTCACTTCCGGGGATGTCAGGAAGCCCTACATAGAATCCAAGTGGATATTTTTGGTCACCCACCTATTCCAATTGGCTTATTTTGGAAGTTTTCATATCAATACATCTTTTTGCACTTCCACAACCATTTTTGGGCCCTAAACAATGTTTTTTTTGCCTTTCCACAGTCAAACTATAGATAAAGTCAAAGTTTAAAAATATAATGTGTATTTCTCGAAAAGACCTTTCCAACAGGCTATCACACGCCTAAAACAAAGTTCGTATGCAAAATTTATAACCCAGGAAGTTGAGGTACCAACTTAACCATCGGAGCCCACATAAATTTTGGCGTTTCATCTCCTAGGGTTAGGTTTTTGGATGTATAGGGTTTTGGAATTCATGAGTAATGTTAAAAATTCCTCTAGAGCCTCATTGTAATCATTATGATTAGATGGATACACGTAATAGCCACATCTCTTCTCAGAGATAGCCACCACCATTCGAGCAAGTTGTTTCAGTTCTGCAGTTTTATAGTTTCAACCTATTTTATTTATTCAATAAAAGTTATTGTTCATTGGACATATGTTGTTGTTCTTTGTATCTTTGTGTTATGGTATTCAATCTGTTATTCATTTCGTTCCTCTCATAAATCCAGATCAGTGCTATAAAATCGGTCTTCTCTTCATTTGTTTTTTTTTGTGCATGTACCCGACAAGATATAGGTACAAGAAGCTGGGACTCGAACCAATCGAGCCTTTTCAAGATCGGTCACACCGAACCTGACCAAAAATCATTGGGGACAAGAAGAAATATGATGGAGTAGGAGATCCTTTTAAAAAATTTCTCGAGGAATCCCTTACGCGACAAAGGAACGAGATGATGGACAACTTTGAAAAGATCCTTTGGCGACTGCCCGCAGGAGATGCATCTTCATCAAGCAACCATGCAACCCCCTTCAAGGTACACGTAAATTTTGATATTCCATTATCTGAAGGACTGATAGATGTGGATGTTGTAGATAAATGGATAAATTTGCTCGAAGGGTATTTTTCGGTCCACAATGTTTCCAATAGGGAAAAGATTACTTTTTCACTCCTCAAGGTCATCCCCCATGTTAAGGACTCATGGGATACGTACTCTGAGAAAATATCCACATAGGAATTTTCAATATTTGCTATCACCCCCACCTGGGATTCCTTAAGGGATGCCATTAAAGAACAATACTACCCTGTTGGAAGCTACAAGGACCAATACACAATATGGACCATGCTACGTCAAGAAGGGGACTAGACAATACCAAATTTCACCAATATTTTTCATACTATGCACACCAAATTGGGTATCAAAGACTCTGAACGACATCTGTTTCTCAAATACTGCGATTTTCTGCATAGATACATTCAAACAGAAATGTAGTTTCTAGACATCACATCATTAGGTGTGGCTTATAGATATGTGTTCAAGATCAAGCATAAATTTAAGAAGAAGAGGCGAGAGTTTGGATCTACAAATTCCTCATAGCCGAAGTAGGGAAAATGCAGTCCCAACCCACCAAACAAGGGACAAAGAAAATATGGCCTCTGTCAAGACAACCAATCCAAGCCACAACCCAAGAAGGGTAATGATAAGTCAAAAAAGGACACGAGAAAGTGGTGTGAATATCATAAAATACCCTGGAACAACACCGAATAATGTCGCTCCAATAAGTCACTAGTGGTCGAGTTGAAAGATTCTGAGTCAGAGGCATATTCTAACTCTGAATCAAGTCCAAAAAGTGGGAAGTAGATCATCGATTCTAAACCCAGCGCCACAGTCGCTACTACCAAATTCCAACCAAGTGAACTAGAAAAACTAGAGGAAGGGGAATGCCTCTTTCACTCACAGATATGGGTAAAGGGGACTCCACTGCATTTCATTTTCGATAGAGACAGTTAGAAGAACATGATCTCAGTAGATTTCGTCAAGCAATTGGACTTGCCGATAACACCGCACCTGTAGCCCTACACTATCGGTTGGATTTGCCAAAGAAGAGATCTCTGTGTCAACCAACGGTGTTGTATGCCCTACAACATCAAGCCCTTCAAAGACAATGTATTGTGTGATATTTCTCCCCTTGAAGTTTGTGATGTTCTTTTAGGATAACCATATTTTTGGAAGCAACATGTTGTGTATGAGTCTAGACCCCACAATGTTATTATTACTTTGGGTAGACAATTGCACAGGATACCAGAGGTAGTGTCACCTACCACTATTTCTTTAATCTCTACTAAGCATTGCAATAAGGTCATTTAACAAATAGGGAAGTTCATCTTCTTTGTGATTCGTGCTCACAGTAAGCACAAGGTCAATGCCACATCCATGACCTCTACACAGAGCCACTCTTTATAGCAGACACAAATGGATGAGATCATGGAAGACTACATAGACATCTTCTCCTCACCCACAGGATGCATTGCCAAGTCAAGCATCCAATTGATATAACCCCCGGTGCACCACTACCTAATGGACCAGTCTATCATCGCTCGCTAATGGAAAATGATGAAATCAAGTGCCAGATCCAAGAGATACTTCAAAAGGGGTACATATGACCCATCACCTCCCCTTGTGGAAGCCCGATTGTGTTGGTGAAAAATAAAAAACGTACCTGGAAGCTCTGCATTGATTATAGAGTATTAAACAAAATCACAGTCAAGAACCAGTACCTAAATCCCCAAATTGATGACCTTATTGACCAATTCAAGGGGGAAAAGTTATTCAACAAGATTGACCTAAAGTCTGGCTACCAATAGGTTCCCATCAAACCAATTGATGTATGGAAGAAAACTTTCAAATATAAAGAAGGTCTCTTCGAATGCTTGGTCATGCCCTTTGGCTTAACAAATGCACCAACAACTTTCATGAGATTGATAGATGGTGTATTGAGACCCTTCACCAAATCTTTTGTGGTCGTATATATGGATGACATCCTCATCTTCAACAAAACTTGGGAGGAGCACATGTTGCATATTCAATAGGTTTTGGGAACTCTACGGTAGCACAAGCTATATGCCAACTTGGAAAAATGATCCTTTGGCATGAACAAGGTTCAATACTTGGGATACATTGTTGACGAGCATGGCGTGCACGTGGATCCAACTAAGATCCAAATTATTCGTGGATCCATCTAAGATCACATTGTTACACATTGTTTTCGTCATCCCTATGACCATTAATGATGTAAACCTATTTGTTGCCTTCAGAGGGGTCAGTGGCCTAAGTTCCTGAAGAGAGAAGGGAGAAGAACTTTTCCTGAGAAAAGAAGTTGCATTTTCCCTTGTAAAAACCTTGTAAAAAAGGAATCTTCGCAGGTTGCTATATAGGCAGAGTGCAAGAATGCCCGATTCTCGCAGGTTGCACCATAGCTAGGGTGTGAGATGTTCACAGGTTTCTCTATAGGCAGGGCGTGAGAATGCCTACATGTGGAAAAAACAAGCATTTTCTCGGATCTTCTAAAAGGAGAAACTTCTATGGTGAGGTGGCATCTGAATGGTTTGGATCTTACTCACTTTCATGATTTAGTGGGATCATACTAACCTCCTCACCTTATCCTCTTCAACTTATAAAAGGAGAGGAGTTCTCATGGAGAAGGTGTTCTTAAGCTTGAGCTTGAGCTTGTAGCTTTGGTTAGCTTTGGAGCTTTTGTTGGCTTGGAATTATTAGCTTGGTTAGAGTGGCTTTGAGATTTGCTTTGTCAAGATAGATTGTGAATAGCTATCAGATCTATGCTCTCAGAATTCTTGGAGTGGAAGTGTGTGGGAAACAAAGGACAGTTGGAAGGGACCTGATGACATCAAGGCCATGGTTGTAATCTCTCTTTCACATTTAATATGATACAGTAATATGATTCTTTCCTATAAATCTTGTTGTGTTTTATTTTATGATTCCTTGATCACATACATAGGTTTATATTGAGTTTATGTTATTTCTATCACTTTGGTTGGTTGCGTTCTTTTGCAGGTTCATCATTGTATGAGTGTTGGAATGGAGCTAGGATGGCGATGGTGAGAGGAAGTGGCATTTAAACGGTATGTCACTCATCCCTCTCTAGTTAGTAAATTCAATATCTAAAACTTAAGGAAAGCGTCATGTTCTGGTGTGTTTTGTTCTAGATCTAGGTGGATCTAGGGAGATCAGTTAGTGTCCGCAACTACCGATTAGTCTGATAACAAAATTGGTGACTCCATTGGGGAATGGATTGTTTCCTAGTTAGTCTAGTTTCCCTTGCTTTGATTGCTTGTTTTCTAGTCTCTGAATCTGTGGGAGATCCATCTAGACTCTCTGGATCTGAAAGTTCACTCAAATTTAGTCCTTTTTCAAATTTTTTCTTGTTTACAGGCATTCTCGCACTGTACCCTTTAGTGGCCTGCGAGAAACACCTGAGTTCGCACCCTGGTGTTAAGTCCAGTGCAAACCCCTCGCAGTCAACCTTTTTTCAGCCTGCGAGAATCTTTGATTCTCGCACTGTAATACACTGCCAGCCTACGAACTTGTTTGTAAATTTTTTTTGGATTGGGTCTTGTCATTTTTTGATGCCCAGTTTTGCTTTGAACAACTAGATTGAACTTTTGGAGCCTATATTGATCTGTTTACAGTCTTCTTGAAATTCTTTGAGTTGCTTTTATCCATCTTTTCTTTGTTTGGTTTTGAAGGATTAGTCTCTTGCTTTGAGTGTCTTTCAATTACAAAGCATGTGTTTTCTTTAGAATTGTTTAGGGAAAGATCAGATTTCTTCTGAATAGTTCGCT
>ML786988.1:229271-289142 GCA_009831015.1 Picea engelmannii | reverse complement strand
GACCTGTCTTACTTGACATGGATCTTTGCATGTCGGCATTTATGCTTTGAGTCATTTGTATTCTGAGTATGGGAATGCCTACCTCAGTGATGATATATTATTGTACTATATTTCCTTGTTTGTTGGCAGGTTTCCGACCGACTATTCCTTGTTCCCTACACACACTCGACAAAGTTTTTTTAGCTATCACTCTGTTCTAACTTCATACTTTGGGGGGATCTCTGTTACACATTATTTTCGTCATCCCTATGAACGTTAATGATGTAAACCTATCTGTTGCCTTCAGAGGGGTCAGTGTCCTGAGTTCCTGAATAGAGAAGGGAGAAGAACTTTTCATGAGAAAAGAAGTTGCATTTTCCCTTGTAAAAACCTTGTAAAAAAGGAAGTTCGCAGGTTGCTATATAGGCAGGGTGCGAGAATGCCTACGCATGGGAAAAACAAGCGTTTTCTCGAATCTTCTAGAAGGAGAAACTTCTATGGTGAGGTGGCATCTGAATGGTTTGGATCTTACTCGCTTTCATGATTTAGTGGGATGATCCTAACCTCCTCACCTTATCCTCTTCAACTTATAAAAGGAGAGGAGTTCTCATGGAGAAGGGGTTCTTAAGCTTGAGCTTGAGCTTGTAGCTTTAGTTAGCTTTGGAGCTTTTGTTGGCTTGGAATTATTAGCTTGGTTAGAGTGGCTTTGAGATTTGCTTTGTCAAGATAGATTGTGAATAGCTATCAGATCTATGCTCTTAGAATTCTTGGAGTGGAAGTGTGTGGGAAATGAAGGACAGTTGGAAGGGACCTAACGACATCAAGGCCATGGTTGTAATCTTTCTTTCACATTTAATATGATACAATAATATGATTCTTTCCTATAAAGCTTGTTGTGTTTTATTGTATGATTTCTTGATCACATACATAGGTTTATATTGATTTTATGCTATTTCTATCACTTTGGTTGGTTGCGTTCTTTTGCAGGTTCATCATTGTATGAGTGTTGGAATAGAGCTAGGATGGCGATGGTGAGAGGAAGTGGCGTTTAAACGGTATGTCACTCATCCCTCTCTATTTAGTAAATTCAATATCTGAAACTTAAGGAAAGCATCATGTTCTGGTGTGTTTTGTTCTAGATCTAGGTGGATCTAGGGAGATCAGTTAGTGTCCGCACCTACTGATTAGTCCGATAACACAAGTGGATCCAACTAAGATCCAAATTATTTGTGGATCGAGCTAAGATCCAAATCATTTGTGGATCTAGCTTCTTGGGACTTTCCAACTTCTACCGAAGGTTCGTGTTGGGATTCTGCCATATTGCATGGGACCTTAGCCAAGTAACCAAGGGCGATGGCAAGGAAATGTTTTCATGGGGGAAGGCACAATGACAAACATTTGATGATATGAAGCATCACTTGCGCTTAGCTCTAGTACTCTCCTTACTTGATCTGGAACAATCATTCAATATTGAGACTGATGCCTCTAACTATGTTGTAGGCACAATTATCCGACTTGGAAGAGTTTGTAAGTTTTCAAAGGCTTCAACCTTTGTTCCTCCTACAAACCCGGCTACTTGGGTCTCGTCTGCATTTATGTTAATGCTATCTCTTCTAAGATTTTGGATTTACTCAATCTCTTAAGGGTCTTGGCCCTTCTTCTCCCTTCAAAGGGTTCTTGTGCCCTCCTAGCAACCTCTCGCTCAAAGAACACCTTGCTGAGTGTTTCCTACAGAGTGTTCAATAAAATTGTGAGTATCTTCCTCTGTTACTCTTCTCTTTGAACTCGAGAGAGAGAGTTCTCCTTGTGCACACTTTCACCTGCTCGATGCCCACTTGGAAGATCTCTACAGATTATTCATCAACTTTGTGAGTGTATTCTCTTTGACACTCCTTTTTTCTCTCTCTGAACTCGAAATAGAGTTCTTCTGTGCACACTTGCACCTACTCAATGCCCACCTGGCAGAGCTCTATAGAGTTTTCAATGACTCTGTCTCTCTGTGATTCCTCTTCATAGTTTATCCTCTAAGTTATTCACCAACCTTTAGGTTTCCCTTGAGTTGTCATCGCTTTGGTGCACCCTCCTGACACTAACCTTTCTGACTCCACAAAGTTCAGATGCACACTCCTTGCGCTGGCTACATAACCTCCAATGTTCTGTTGTGCACTCCTTGCACGGCCTAAAGAACCCAGAATGATATTTCAAACCCCACAAAGATAGAGAAACCTATATTCCTACTGTAGATGGAACCTATCATACATTTACAGCATGAATTCATGAAACACATAAACACATAAACAACCATGTGCAGGAAAAATTACTCTTTCTATTAAAATGAAAGTCTGATTACAATATGTGTAGGCTAGACTACAATAGAGTCTCAACTCTCTCTCAAGATCTCTCAAAGAACTATATCTACCTCCTAAACTTCCTCTTCCTTATCTTCCTACTGAAATATGATACAAAGATCTCTTTTCAAAAGAGGGTCTCTACAGGCTTATCCTCTCTTCACCTAACCTCATCTATTACATTGAAGTTTCTTTAATGGCCATCTAATTTGAATTGAATCTAGAGCCATAAAACTGTCATCCATTAAAGGCAACCTTATATTTTGTCTATTGAAAGGAATGGCTTGGATTTCACTCAACCTTACAGCCTTAATCTGTATAGGATCATATTTCAAATTTAAAAATGGAAGGGGTTGTGCCTCTCCCTTTCCCCAATGTGCATTGATGTGCTGGAATGATGGCGCGTTGTTGAGGTGAAGTGATGCTCCTGCATCATACTCTACTATTGGGATAATCATGACCTCATGCTCATGAGCTCCTATTCTCATGAGCTCCTCTGCTCCAATGTTAAAATCCCCCTGGATCCCAATCTCTCCTATGGAGTTGTTCTCTTGCTCCTATGATTTGTTGTTGTTGCTACTGTTGCTTCTTCCCTGCTTCTCTTGCAGGCTTCCTTCTTCTCAGCTTCTCTTTGTTGACTACTTCTGCTGCTGACCTCACCATAAACTTCCTTTTCCCCTCTATAACCCTGTCTAGTTGTTCTACTGGCTGGATCTCCTTATGCAGTTTTCTCGGTTGCAACTATTCCTCCTCATAGACATCAAAGGGAAGATCATCCTAATCTCCCATGTTGTTTTCTTCTTCTATGGCCTTGACTTGCCACTTCCTTGCAAATTCTAGTTCTACAGTCTCACCACTGTGCTAGCTACTGCACATCTTTCTCCTCTGACATATTAGCTTCTTCCAGCTCCTCTTGTGTTAGCTCAAATCCAACTTCCTCCATCTTCTCCCCAAGCTGGTATGCTCCTCCATCTGTGTCCAACTTGATATGTTGGATGTGCATGATTTTCATTATCACCCTTCTCTCCAAGGATTCCAGTTCTTCATACAGATCAACAAGGTCTATGCTATCTGCTTCCTCTTCTATTGTAGATTCTAGTTCTGCAATCATCTCCTATTCAACTTCCTGGATGGAAATTTTGAGCAATTCTACTGAATTATCTTCTCCTTTTTCAAGGGAATATGTTAGTGTCTACTCCTTCTCCTCCTCCTCTTTGACAGTCTTTGTTGGTTGTCCTTCTGTTGCTGCACCTGCAACACATGATCTGGCCTCCACTAGGCTGCTTGGTAGGAATATATTGATTTCTCCAATGATCAGAATATACCTATGATCATTCTCCATCAACACTATTTGTTTATCTGAAATATTAAAAGAGTTTATGAGACTCTCTGACAATATCATCTCTTTCCCCTTTCCCACCTGGAAACTTGGGGTTTTCTCTTTGCCTACCTGGTAGCTCATGAGATCAACTAATCTCTCTGGATTTCCCACTTGGCAATCTGAAATTTTAGCACTGACCTCCTAGCAGTCTATGAGATCCTCCATTGATCTGATCTCATTGCCCACCTGGAAATTTTAATTTTCACTGCTTCCCTCCTGGCAGTCTATGAGATCCTCATTTGATCTCATCTCATTGCCCACCTGGCAATATGAATTTTCACTGCTACCCTCCTAGCAGTCTATGAGATCCTCAATTGATCTCATCTCATTGTTCAACTGTCAATATGAATTTTGATTTCTTGCATCCTAGCATTCTATGAGATCCTCAATTGATCTCATCTCATTGCCCACCTAAAAATATGAATTTTTATCACTTCCCTCTTGGCAGTCTACGAGATCCTCCATTGATCTCATCTCATTGACCACCTGGAAATATGAATTTTTATCACTTCCCTCCTGGAATTCTATGAGATCCCCCATTGATCTCATCTCATTTCCCACCAGGAAATATGAATTTTTATCACTGCACTCCTGCCAGTCTATGAGATCCTACATTGATCTCATCTCATTGCCCACCTGGCAATTTAAAAAATCATCTTTTCCCTCCTGGAAGATCATGAGATCCTCTAATCTCTTTGGATTTCCCACTTGGAAATATGAACTTTAATCACTTCCCACCTGGTAGTCAATGAGATCAATCATTGATCTCCTACCATTGCCCATCTAGAAACCTGAAATTTCATCTCTGCCCACCTGGAAGTTTATGAGATCCTTTGATGATCTCCCTTCCTCATCACTGAGGGTTCTTCTAACTTCTGGTTCACAGATGTAAACCACTTCCTCTGTGTCTCTGAGGCTTTCAACATGCCTTAGCCAACTCCCTACTACCTGTTGCTACTTTCTGGCCAACAACTTTTGAACAAGCCATTTTTCCTTCCTGTTCATAGGCCATTGGTACCTCCAGTGTACCTTTTCCTCTTGCTGCATCCTTAATGTCAGCTGCTTCATTCTTTCTCTTATCTCTATGAGCTCCAGATCTATATTTGGGTTTATTTTCTTCTCGTTGCCTTCTTTCTGACCATGTTCATGGCCTTTAGTAGCCATTTTCACCCTCTGCTTGCCCTCTTGGAAAGTCTGTTTTTCACTCTACAATTGAGATCATCTCCAACTTCTCCCACAACCCACCTGGCTATCTGCTGATTGTTTAAAACTTGCAATAATCCTTCCCACAGAGAATCAATACTATGTCTTCACCTTCTCTTCCTTTGCCTATGATCTGCATAAACAATTTTGGCTATGATACCACTCTGATGATATCAAACTATCTTCTTTCACCATCTCTCCATTTTCTGCTTTCTACAAACAAAATTAGGCTCTGATACCACTCTAATGCAGAGCCCCCCCTTCTCTCCTTGGTGTTGTGTGACCTCCCAACCAAGGATTGTTCAAATCAAGGAGTTGGATCGACTCTCTGATCTCTTGCTTGAACCCAAATCAAATTACACAGGCCCTGTTATCACCCTCAAGGTTTTCACGATCACGATCTTATCGTCACAGATTTTTCCATCGATCGACGATTCAAAAAAATTGCATTCTGCCAACGTGCTCGAAATTTATCTGGGAGCTTTGTCCCCACAATCAGAAAATTTCTCTTCCAAATCTCCTTTAAATCATGATCGTTGATCTCTTGTCCCATCAATATCAACGTCGTTGGTGAATTGCGGGTTGCAAACTGGCATGACTGCTAATTCTTCCTCCACTCCCTGTAATGATTCACTACCTTTGATTTCCTGTCTCGGATCAATAGCGATATGCGGGCCTTGCCTTCTTAGCACCCTTTCTCAAATCCAACATGAGCCGACACTAGCTCCTTCCTCGCCTGTGACCTTGGGCTGTGACCCAAGGCTTAACCTCCTGGTGCTTTGCAACTTCGACGCATTCAACCAAGACTAGATCAATGGTCCTCGGCCTTTTTCATGATCAACGATCGAGATTCACTTCGGGACTCCCTGCTTCAGGAGTTCGACACCTTCACCCTCCATTTTTCCCTAGAGTATTCTGTACCTGAAGTTCTATATCTTGTGCCATGCGTCCACCTCAAATCAATGGCTCTCATCCGCTTCGGGACTTCGGCCTTCGGAAGACTCAAAATCTCCATGCACACTTTCCCCTGGAATGCTTTCACCCAGAGTTTACGATTTGTCGATGCATGTCCTCTCGTAGATCAACGACTATGGTTCACTTTGAATCTTTGGGCTTCGGGAGTTTCAAACTCTTGCACTCGCTTCCTCCCGAAGTGATTTCACCCGAAGTACATGATATGTTGGCATGTGTCCTCCTGGATCCGATGACCGCTATCCACTTGGGCTCTTTGGGCTTCGGGAGATTCAAAATCCTACACACTCATTCCTCCCAGAGTGATTTCACCCGAAGTTGATGGATTTCCTCCACACGTCCCTCTGGATCTAACGGTCCAGATCTTCTCTGCTCCCATCAACTTCCTTTTAGAGTGTTATGCCTCCAAACTTCTGGATTCCTAACCATGTGCTCTCTACAACGGATGATTTCTATCTTCTTTGACATTCGGGACTTCGAGAGTTTGTTACACTCCACACTTGGTATCCTCCGAAGTGACTTTCCCCAAAGTCTCAGATTTTTTGTCTCGTGTCTCCTAATGACCAACGACCTGGATCTATTTCGGCCTTCGTCTATTAATTGATTTCACCTTCTCCTCGATCATAGAACTTCCGAAGTGCTCTTGCTCCAGAGTTCTGGATCTTATGCCACCTGTCAAACTTGACGATGGATGGTCCTGGTTGGCTTCAGGACTTTGTTACTTCAGCTATCCCTCTCCCTTTTTCAACTTCCTTTACATATGAAAATTATCAGACCTCATGCCCAGATCCGATGGATGGGATCTGTCCTTCTCCTCGTGCATTCCTCCTTAATATTGGAACCTGATTTGATGGTCCAGATGCCTTCCAACAACAAATCTGATGGCTGTTGTTTCTCCTCCTCTTGAGCTTCTGATTTATTTTGTCTTGGAAGAGTTTGTAAGTGTTCAAAGGCTTCAATCTTTGTTCCTCCTATGAACCCGACTGCTTGGGTCTCGTCTGCATTTCTGTCAACGCTACCTCTTCTGAGCTTTTGGATTTACCCAGTCTCTTAAGTGTCTTGTCCCTTCTGCTCCCTTCAAAGTTTTCTTGTGCCCTCCTAGAAACCTCTCTCTCAAAGCACACCTTTTTGAGCGTTTCCTACAGAGTTTTCAACAAATCTATGAGTATCTTCCTCTGATACTCTTCTCTTTGAACTTGATAGAGATTTCTCCTTGTGCACACTTGCACCTACTCGATTCCCACCTGGCAGAGCTCTACAGAGTATTCAACAACTCTGTGAGTGTCTTCTCTTTGACACTCCTCTTGTCTCTCTCTGAACTCGAAATAGAGTTCTTCTGTGCAGACTTTCACCTGCTCAATGCCCACCTGGTAGAGCTCTACAGAGTTCTCAGTGACTCTGTCTCTCTATGATTCCTCTACACAGTTTATCCTCTAAGGTATTCAACAACCTTGAGGTTTCTCTTGAGTTGTCATTTCTCTGGTGCACCCTCCTGGAACGATCCTTTATGAATCCATAGAGTTCAGATGCGCACTCTTTGCACTGGCTACAAAACTTACAATATTCTGTTGTGCACTCCTTGCATAGCCTAAAGAACCAAGAACGATATTTCAAACCCAACAAAGATAGAGAAATATATATTCCTACTGTAGATGGAACCTATCATACATCTACAACATTCATTCATATAACACATAAACACATAAACAACCATGTGCAGGAAAAACGACTCTTTCTATTAATCTGAAAGTCTGATTACAATATGTGCAGGTTGAAATACAATAGAGTCTCAACTCTCTCTCAATATTTATCTCAAGCTCTCTCAAAGAACTATATCTACCTCCTAAACTTCCTCTTCCTTATCTTCCTACTGAAATATGATACAAATATTTCTTTTCAAAAGAGGGGCTCTACGGGCTTATCCTCTCTTCACCTAACCTCATCTATTACATTGAAGTTTCTTTAATGAACATCTAGTCTGAATTGAATCTAGAGCCATCAACCTATCAACCATTAAAGGAGATCTTATCTTCTATTTTCTGAAAGGAATGGCTTGGATTTCACTCAACCTTATAGCCTCAATACATATAGGATCATATTTCAAATTTAAAAATGGAAGGCTCTGTGCCTCTCCCTTTTCCCAATGCACCTTGATGTGATGGAATGTTGTCGCATTACTGAGGTGGAGCGATGCTCCTACATCATAGAAAATACTTGAGATTACGATGATCAATTTAGTTTGTAAGTGTTGCCCCAATAGGTAAGGACATCAGAGATCCATTGCATGAAGAATAGCCAACATTTCCTTTTCATATGTGGATTGGCCCAAATGTTTCTATGATATTTTATTGCTAGTGAAAGCCAAAGGTATACCATCTTGCACGAGGAATGCACCAATTCCTTTCCCTAACAAATCACATTCTAGGAAAAAAGTCTTGGTGAAGTCGGGTAGTTTTAGGATAGGGGTTGCACACATAGACTATTTCAATGCTTGGAAGGATTGATTAGCTATTGGAGTCCAACTAAAAGCATTCTTTTCAAGGAGATTAGTGAGGGGAGCTATAGTTTTTCCATAATCTCGAAAAAACTTGCAAAAATAGCATGTTAAACCCAAGAAAACACACAATATTTTAATAGTTTTAGGGAAAGGTCAATCCTTAATAGCTTCAATTTTATTAGGATCCACCCATACACCATCCTTTCCTACAATATGACCCAGGTAATCAACTTCAGAGGCACCAAAAGCACATTTGAATTGTTTGAGAAAAATTTTGTGCTTAGACAATAGATGGAGAACTTGATCCACATGGGAAATATGGGCTTGCCAAGATTAACTATAGATGAGTATATCATCAAAGAAAACTAAGACAAAATGAAGAAGGAAAGGACATAAGACATGATTAGTGAGACTTTGAGAAGTGGAGGGGGGATTATACATGCCAAATGGCATGACCAAGAACTCATAGTGACCCTCATGAGTTCTGAAGGTAGTCTTTGGGATGCTTTACTATTTCATGTGTATTCTGTGGTAGCTAGAATGGAGGTCAAGTTTTGTAAAGTACTGGGCACCACTCAATTCAGTTCATCCAAAAGTTCATTGATGACAGGAATGGGGAATTTGCATTTGATTGAGTTTTTGGAGAGCAAAAAAATCAAGACACATGCACCAAGTTCCTTCTTTCTTTAGTACCATAAAGGCTAGAAATAGGATGGATAACACCTACTTCTAGCAATTCTTGAACAATTTTCTCAATTTCATTTTTTAGGAAAAGGGAGAACATTGGGAGGAATATTGCTAGGCACTAGACGAATGGAATGATCATGGGAACCTCAGGAAGGGTGAAGTACATGGGGAGTGTTAAAGATAAATTAGTGTCAAGAGAGCATAGATTGGAGGTCAAGGTGCACAGAGGGTGTATCAATGGCGTGAATGGAATGGAGTTGGGAAATAATTCCAAAGTGACATTTTTTTAGTATATTTCCCATTCTATGGGAACTGATGATCTCAGATGAACCTATTATGATGCATTGGGATTTACACTTTTGTCCTTCCTGTTGGAATTGCATGGTTAGGTCCTTAAATTCCATGAGGATGGGGATGAGAGTGCATAACCATTCATCACCAAGAACAATGTCACAACCTCCCATGCCGATAGAAAACATATGAGATTTCAGGTGGTACTGCAAATTTGTAGGTGCACATTTTCACAACGCCCACCACATTACATGGAACCTCCATTGGCAATCATGATTTGAAAATTGTTGACTACATGGATATAGAAATTGATTTCTTAGGAAATGGGATGATGGATAAAATTATGGGTTTTTCAACTATCAACGAGGATTATAACCCTTGTGTGCTTAATGTAGATGATGAGCTTGAGGGTTTTGGGAGAAAAGAATCTAGTGAGGGCATGCAACGAAATAAATGGTTCAACTTATGGTGGATCAAAGGGTGGAGTGGGGTCAACTTTTGGGGGTAATTCTTCCACCTAGGAAAATCTGGCCTCCTCATCAACAACATCCTCAGAAATGGACATAAAAATGTTATGTTCCTTACACTTGTGCCCCGGAAAACATTTGTCATCAAAATTATAGCAAAGATCCTTTAGTTGGAGTTAAGCCATTTATACTTGAGTTAATTTATCCATCTTAAGAGAAGTGGCATGAGGGGAAGGATTGGTAGGTCGATAGAGAGGAAGAAAAAAGGGTTTTTGGTTCTAGTAAAAGACAACTCGTTGTGCTTCCTTTGTTGGATAGTTGGTTTGGATGGTTTGTTTTCATTGATGTCAACCCTTGGAGAAGTCCAAAATCCCTAGAGATTTGGTTAAGATTGATGGTGGGTTATATGTCATTAATGGAGTGGCTGATGTCAATAGATATAATAGGTGCATTTGATGAAGTCTACATGAATCCCCATAGGTGTGGTTATGATACTTGAAGTTGGTTGAGGAATATTTATATGAAGGAGAATGTAAATGCAGGTAAGACACTCATAGATAGATATTCATTGTTGTGTTTTTTTTGGTGATAGGTGGTACGCCATGTGGTTCCTCACGGTTAGGGAGATATGGCATTGTAAATTTGGAAGCCCCGAAGAATGGTCAAGAAGCCCCTAAGTAGTTACAATTCAATCAATGAATGGGTAAAGTGGTTTTAACAATAAATTCAAGAAGCCCTAAGAATAAGCAAAGAGGTTACCCAAAAAAAGTATAAATACACCTCATGGAGTCTCCTATAAGTACACACACTTACATTGAATATCTATCTTGTGAATGTTATGGTATAATATTTTGGTCTATTGGAGAATCTGATGGCAAGTCTGAGGCAACGGAGAAAGTGTGAGGAAATATTGAAAGATTTAGAGTTGTAGAGTGCCAGGATGATACAGGTGGATATTGGTGGCACACACCTATTCCAACTGGCTCATCTGGACAGTTTTTAGTTCAACATGTTTTTTTTGTAATGATGACATTTCTTTGTAATTGTGGTTTCTGCACTTCTGGGGATGTCATGAAGCCCTACATAGCATCCAAGTGGATATTGGTGGTCATCCACCTATTCCAATTAGCTTATTTTGTAAGGTTTCATATCAGTACATCTTTTTGTACTTCCACGACCATTTTTGGGCCCTAAATAGTGTTTTTTTTGGCTTTCCATAGTCAAACTATAGATAAAGTCAAAGTTTGAAAACATAATGTGTATTTCTCGAAAATACCTTTCCAAAAGGCTATCAAACACCTAAAACAAGGTCATATGAAAAAGTTATGACCCCAGGAAGTTGAGGTACCAACTTACCCATCAGAGCCCTTATAACTTTTGGCATTTCATCTCCTAGGGTTAGGTTTTTGGATGTCTAGGGTTTTGGCATTCAAGAGTAATGTTAAAAATACCTCTAGAGCCTCATTGTAATCATTATGCTCAAACAGATGCACATAGTAGCCACATCTCTTCTCAGAGATAACTACCACCATTCAAGCAAGTTGTTTCAATTCTGCATTTTTATAGTTTCAACCCATTTTATTTATTCAATAAAAGTTATTGTTCATTGGATATATGTTGTTGTTCTATGTATCTTTGTGTTATGGTATTGAATATGCTATTCATTTCATTCCTCTCATAAATCCAAATCAATGGTATCTGATCGGTCTTATCTTCATTTGTTTTTCTTTGTGCATGTCCTCGACAAGATCTGGGTACAAGAAGCTGGGACTCGAACCAGTTGAGCCTTTGCAACATTGGTCGTGTCGAACCTGACCACAACTCATGGGGGATGAGAATAAATATGATGGAGTAGGAGATACTTTTAAAATGTTGCTTGAGGAATCCCTTACGTGACAAAGGAACGAGATGATGGACATCTTTGCACAGATCCTTCAGTGGGTGCCCACAGAAGATGCATCTTCATCAAGCAACCATGCCACCCCCTTCAAGGTACAAGTTGATATTCCATTATCTAAAGGACTGACATATGTAGATGTTGTATATAAATGGATAAATTTTCTCAAAGGGTATTTTTCGGTCCACAAATTTTTCAATAGGGAAAAGATTACTTTTGCACTCCTCAAGGTCATCCCCCATGTTAAGGACTCATGGGATACGTACTCTAAGAAAAGGGGCACAGAGGAATCTGCAATATTTGCAGTCACCCCCACCTGGGATTCCTTTAGGGATTCCATTAAAGAACAATACTACCCCATTGGAAGCTACGAGGACCAGTACATAAGATGGACCACGCTACTTCAAGAAAGGGACTAGACAGTACCAGATTTCACCAATATTTTCCATACTATGCGCAGCAAATTGGGTATCAAAGACTCTGAATGACATCTGGTTCTCAAATACTGCGATTGTCTACATAGATACATTCAAATAGAAATGTAGTTTCTAGACATCACATCGTTAGGTGCGGATTATAGATATGTTTTCATGATCGAGCATAAATTTGAGCAGAAGAGGCGAGAGTTTGGATCTGCAAATTCCTCACAGCCGAAGTACGGAAAAGGCAGTCCCAACCCACCAAAGAAGGGACAAAGAAAATATGGCCACTCTCAAGACAACCAGTCCAAGACACAACCTAGGAAGGGTAATGAGAATTCAAAGAAGGACACAAGAAAGTGGTGTGAATATTATAAAATACCTTTGCACAACACTGAAGAATGTTGCTCCAAGAAGTCACTGGTGGTCTAGCTGAAAGATTTTGAGTTAGAGGCATATTTTGAATCTGAATCAAATATAAAAAGTGGGTAGCCGATCATCGATGCTAAACCTAGTGCCACTTTCCCTACCACCAAAGTCCATCCAAGTGAACCAGAAAAACCAGAGGAAGGGGAACACCTCTTTCACTCAGAGATGTGGGTAAAGGGGACTCCACTGCATTTCATTTTCGAGAGGGATAATTATAAGAAAATGATCTCAGTAGATGTCATCAAGCAATTGGACTTGTCGATAACATCGCAACTGCATCCCTACACCATCGATTGGATTCACCAAGGACAAGATCTATACGTCAACCAATGATGTTGTATGCTCTACAACATCATGCCCTTCAAAGATGAGGTATTGTGTGATATTGATACCCTTGAAGTTTGTGATGTTCTTTTAAGCTAGCCACATTTTTGGAAGAAACATTTTGTCTATGATTATAGACCTTGTAGTGTTATTATTACTTTGGGTAGACAATTGCATAGGATACCAGAGGTAGCGCCGCCTTCCACTATTTCTTTAATTTGTACTAAGAAATGCAGTAAGGTCATTTCATAGAATGGGAAGTTTGTATTATTTTTTATTCGTTCTCACAGTAAGAAGAAGGTCGATGCCACATCCATGAACTCTACGCAGAGCCACTCTTTACAACAAAAGAAATTGGACGAGATCGTGGAAAAGTACATAGAAATATTCTCCTCACCCACAGGGGTACCGATGCACTTCCAAGTCAAGCATCCAATTGATATAACCCCTGGTGCACCACTACCTAATGGACCCATCTACCATCGCTCACTAATGTAAAATGATGAAATCAAGTGCCATATCCAAGAGTTACTTCAAAAGGGGCACATACGACCCATCTTCTCCCCTTGTGAAAGCCTGATTGTGTTGGTTCAAAAGAAAGAATGTACGTGGTGGCTCTGCATTGATTACAAAGTATTAAAGAAAATCATAGTCAGGAACCAGTACCCAATTCCCCGAATTGATGACCTTCTTGACCAACTCAAGGGGGAAAAGTTCTTCAGCAAGATTGACCTAAAGTCTGGATATCACCAGGTTCCCATCAAACCAACTGATGCATGGAAGAAATCTTTCAAATCTAAAGTAGGTCTCTTCAAATGGTTGGTCATACCCTTTGGATTAACAAATGCACCAACAAATTTCATGAGATTGATGGATGGTGTATTGAGAACCTTCACCAACTCTTTCGTGGTGGTATATATGGATGACATCCTCATCTTCAACAGAACTTGGGAGCAGCACATGAAACATATTCAGTAGGTTTTGGGAACTCTATGGTAGCACAAGCTATATGCCAACTTGGAAAAATGCTCCTTTGGCATGAACAAGGTCCAATACTTGGGATATATTTTTTATGAGCATGGGGTACATGTGGATCCAGCTAAGATCCAAATCATTTGTGGATATAGCTTCTTGGGACTTTCCAAATTCTACCAAACTTTCATGTTGGGATTCTCCCATATTGCATGGGCCCTTAGCCAAGTAACCAAGGGTGGTAGCAAGGAAAATTTCACATGGGGGAAGGCACAACAAGAAGCATTTGATGATATGAAGCATCACTTGTGCTCATCTCCAATACTCTCCTTAATCGATCTACAACAATCATTCGATATTGAGACTGATGCTTCTGACTATGTTGTAGGAAATGTTATGACTCAGCACAATCATCTAATAACATACAATTGTGAGACACTCTCAGATACTATCTGGAAATATCCCATCTATGAAAAATAAATGTATTCCATTGTGCAAGCCTGTCGTCAATGGAAACATTACATTATATGAAAGGAGACAATCATCCACACTGATCACGAGTCTCTGTAGTTCATACAGACACAAGGGAAGTTGCAGAACGACCACAATCAAAATTGGTCCACATACCTACAACAGTTCCATCTCAACATCAAGTATAAAATAGGGAGCACAAATCGTGTCGTTGAATGCCTTAGTCTCCCTCCTGCTGCTGCACTCACCAAATTGCTCCATTTCTGTGGGAATGAGGCATTTGAGTGGCCCCGACTTTATCACCCTAACTTCACCACCACCTATCAGCTCTTGTGTACAGGCGTGAATGTCATTGATTTTCACATCTAGGATGGACTGTTATGACATCTAATCCACCTCTGTGTTCCCACAAGCAATCGTGCAAAGATTATTTTGGAGGCTCACTACAATCGGGTGGCAGGACATTTTGGCATGAAGAAAATTGTGGTTGTTCTACATAAACAATTTTATTGGCCAAAACTTCGACAAGACGTCATCCAGTATATCAGGTATTGCACTGCCTATGCCATTTCCAAGCCAGTCATTAAGAATCAAGTATTATACACCCATCTATGTACTCCCAATAGGCCTTGGGAATCCATCTCGATGGATTACATATTTGGCCTTCTGTCCATCAAGCATGACAATGATTGTGTATTTGTAGTGGCTGATCAGTTTTCAAAAATGACCATTATCACAGCCTGCAAGAAGAGCATCACAATGGCAGATAATATCAAGATATTCTTCGAGTGGGTGTGGGTCCATTTTGGGATACCATAGACCATCACCTTAGATCGGTACAACACGTTCCTCAACACATTTTGTTTGAGTATCTAGTCACTATTAAACACCAAGATCACTAAATCCACTACTTTCCACCCCCAAACCGATGGTTAGACAAAGGTTGTTAATCATATGATTGTGCACATCCTGCGAATGTAAAACTCTAAGCATCCATGTGCATGGGATGGGGGTCTTACCTATGTGCAACATAACTACAATAGGGCTCTTCATAGCTCCATTAGCCATAACCCATTTTAGGTGGGGCTGGGATTCCAACCCTTGGGTCCCCTTGATGTTGCACTACCTCTTGCAAGCACATAGGAAGAATCTTCCCATGTTCATTTTGAGGCCGACAAAGCCACTAGATTCATTGAGTGGATTCATCACATCCTCCAACAGGTCCATAATATTTTGTAAAAATCCAATGCTAAATACAAGCAGCGCCATGATCAACACCGGGTAACACACCAATTTCAAGTGGGAGACAAGGTTTGGTTACATTTGCAAAAATAATGCCTTACAAGGCCCAATCGGAAGCTCTACCCACTTGTCTATGGGCCTTACACTATCACCAAGGTTGTGGGTAGCAATGCTTTGATCTCAACACTCCACCCTTCCTTGTATTGGACCCAATGTTCAATGTGGACCTCCTTCAACCATATTTTCCACCATTATTGGACACCTCGGAGATCGCAGACAATTGAAACCAACATATATCAACCTTGTCTACATGGAAAAATCATCCACTGATCCGATAGTGGACACACAAGTAAAGGGCACTTGCCAACAAAGGATCTAGCTTTATCAATTTGTCAAGGAAGAGAAAATCCTACACCAAGGAAAGTGGCTCACCCAGGGCACATGGTGTATGGTTGTTATTGATATTGATACATTGTTGAGAAACACACTTGGTATATGACTACACATGTATGAGATACATATCTTGGTGAAATTGGTTTGGTTTAGGTACACCATTGATAGTACTTGGTTGATATATCCTATGGTATATGGTGTATGGCATGATTGAGTGATATGGTATATGGTTGAGATACATTGTTGATGTACATGGTATGGTATAGGATTGGTACTTGGTATGGTGTTGATGTATATCTTTTATACATGGTATGGTACAAGACTGATACTTGGTATGGCGTTGATGTATATGGTTGACGGTTGAGGCACATGGTACAGGTTATGGTGCATGGTTGATGCACGGTTTGACATGGTTGTTGTGCATGGTTGATGCATGGTTTGGTATAGGTAACCATGTATTATTGATGCACGATTTTTCACAGTTATTTGTGTATGATTGATGTATGGTTTGATATAGGTGTTGGTGCGTGGTTGATGCACTTTTTGTGGTACAAGTTGTGGTACATGGTGTTGATGATTACATCTGCATGAGACATCCTTTGGGACACAGACTGAGTGAGTCAACCTGTGAAAGAGGCCATGATTTGGGTGTTCCCATGAGATGGGTGTGTTGTTCCTCTCTGAGATGGAGATGGAACATTGTGTTCCCTTGTGTAGGGAAGATGCCCATGAGTTGGGTGTGTCATTCTCTCTGAGACAGAGATACAATGTTGTGTGCCCCTGAGAAGGGAAGATTCCAATGAGATGGTTGTGTCGTTTGAGATGAAATGATGTGTACCCCTATGAGGGGTGAAGGAGCCCATGTGATGGGCTTATTGTTCTCCTCTATGTAGAGAGTTGAGACAATGTGGTACTCTAGATGATTATCCTATGAAACACAGTGAGATAGAGATCTGTTGAGTAGGATGTCCCTGTGGCTGAGCACAGGTGGACGTGATCCTAATGGATGAGCACTAGTGAATGTGTGTCCATATGATTCTCATGTGCGACGCAGTGAGATAGAGATATGTTGACTTGGAAGTCCCTATGGCTGAGCACAGGTGGATATTCCTTTAGTGGCTGAGCACTAGTGGGTGTGTGATATCCCTTGCTATATTGTCTAAGAGTAATATTTACATGTAACCCTAATTGTGATGTAAAGGGTACAGGTCAAACCCACAATAAAGTGAAATATAATTAATGTAAAAGATAAGTAATATTGTAATGACTAATTATATTCTGAGTTATTGAGGTCGTCCCTATTGTGCCAATAGACACATCATTTGATGTGATAAGTCCTGTATAAATAAAGGTGAATCCCCATTGAGGAAATACACTTATCTTTGTGT
This sequence comes from Picea engelmannii, assembly GCA_009831015.1. Taxonomy (NCBI): domain Eukaryota; kingdom Viridiplantae; phylum Streptophyta; class Pinopsida; order Pinales; family Pinaceae; genus Picea; species Picea engelmannii. Next base: position 271,782 of record ML786988.1, on the reverse strand, counting down.
CATCTCATGATTTTAGAAGTTGTGGTTTGAAATTATGAGAATTACAACACTCTCTTGTGTGCTAGGTCTGGCGATGGTGTGGGATGTATTTCTCCTGAATAATATAGCAAAGGATTGGCTGGGTTTTCTTCCCTTGTTGAGAAGGGTTTCCCAGGATACTTCTTGTGTTCTTGTGCATGGTTATTATTCTTGTGATCTTGGTTTAATGAAACTAGTTACTTTTGTTGAAATTGTTTATGGTTCAATTAAGTGTTAAACATAAAATTGAAATTAAAAGCATGAGCCTGAACTAGTGAGAAATTCAACATGGTATCAGAGAAGACTTGAAGATGATCATGTGAACATTCAAATAAAGGAAACCATGGGGATTTGAAGGGCTACTAAAACATATATTGTAGGTGTAAAATAAGGACCATACCTTACTTTAATTATGTGGTGAGTTTGGTCGCAAACATACTAGCCTGGGTCGAGCCCTGTTGAAAGTCCTAAAAGAAGACCACAACCCATCTGGGTCTGCCACAACTAGAAGGTGCCTAACATCCCCTTAAACACAGACTTAACACAAAACAAAATTTGCAGACCTGTGGCAACACATTTAAGAATACTTGTGGCAGCGAACATCTAAGGCAGTACTTGGCCTAAGTCTGAGGTATGAGGTAGCAAGCAAGGTGCAGGTCTGAGGTGACATTTGGGTACAGATCCAAGTTCAATAGTTTGAGGGTAGTTCTATTGCAGGTTCAATCTCTCCCTGTCAATAACAGGTTCAAGTATACTAGGGGTATAATTGTGGCTGAATATGAGGTATATTTGAGGCACTTCCATTAAAGGTATGAACCCACTCTTGGAGCAGATCTGAGCTATTGTTGGCAATAGTATTATCACAGGTCCAAGTCATCCTTTTAAGGACAATTGATGAAAATATGTGGGAGAGAAGGAGGTCAAACCATTTATTATTAGAAGGCATACCATTGGGAAATGAAAAGAGACTTTTGGGTCAACATATTAAAGATGTCTTTATGATAGTTTTGGAACAAACTTGAAAGGAAAATTTATGAGCATTGAGTGAATTCAATATCAGTTTTATGACATACACAAAAATGAGTTCTTTTACCTCTCTGATCTTAGGATACAAAATGCATTTTCATTGTCCTTAGGGAAGCAAGGACAAGTGTACTAGGAAGAGGATAGTAATCAAGAAAATGGTAGGAGAGAGAAGAATGGCCTTGGCTGAGGAAAGTGATTTATGATACTATTTAAGCAATGCTACCCGTACAAATTTAGAAGACACCTTTTAAAGACAATAAATAAATCAAATGGAAGTGAATTTTTTTTTCGATAAGTTGTCAGAAATAAATTAGAGAAACCAATGCTTAAGAGGGAAAATCTGAGGTTGTTATAAAGGGTGAATCTCAACAGAAAATATATCAAATTTCTAAGGCACATTTGGAACTGATTCTAGTAATTTTTTGTCTAATATTTCAAAAGGAATAAAGATGAGTTTTCAGAGTAGTCTAAAAGCAAACCTCAGCTCTGCTACATGACCACTATTAACCGAGTTTGAGATCATAGTTTGTGGTCTTGTTTTTAAAATACTTTACATGAGAACTATTCAAGCAACTTTTCATAGTAAAGAAGGCAATAAAGATGCTAAGAGAATGACCAGGTGAAGGTATAAAAGGACCAAGTCTGTGGTCTATCCCAAGCATGAGGAAAGTTGCTATAAGACAAAAGTAAAAAGCCACCCCAGCTACAACATCCACAAAGTGATGCAGACTTTGTTAGAGACATGTATGGTACAAGGTGGATACAGGGGAAAACAAGTTTTTTTATAGAGTGTAGCAGTGGCAGGTGGCCACAGGAACCTACAACAACATAATTTTCCTTCTAGTCTATGGTAAACAAGTAAGGAATGGCATTGTTCATCATGACATTGACAAGCACAAATAATCTTCATTGGTGTACACTCTCAGGTATGCACTTGTATATATTATTTGCATCATTGTCATGAGGTTACTTGCAGGAGGAAGGAACCCTTGCTGCAATTGTGGATCTAGAGGGATCTTAGTGCATTCAGAGGAATAACACATTGGAAGTGAAGACTCCAGGTTTGATTGTTTTAATTATCATGCCTCTAAACCTACATTTCTAAGGTTTCTACATTACATGTAAGTGTTGTAGCTATGACAACAATCCTTAAATTTCTTTGATTCTAGATATGTACTCATGAATCTCCTCTAGGAGATATTCTTGTCTTGTTTCATTTCGTTTTTTTTCTTGTTCCAGGAAGGTTAACAATAAAGGAAGATTTTTATCCTTCAAACTTCAGAGGGAATCACTTGACTCGGAGGGATTCAAAACTATTTGAGAAGAAGGAAAAGACAATACCTTCTCCTCTTCAACACTTCAGAAGGAGATAGTTATTGATCCAGTTGATCTAGTTTCTCCAGTTGATATTCCCAAAGACATTGCAGTAGGCCATGAAAGGCATGTCTAGGCTCGAAAAACTTTGCAAGGGGAAGAGGGACATGCAACTCCTCAAGGCACAATCAGAGAGAGAAAGAGACAAAAGAGACTTTCGATCTACTTTTCAGCCATGAGCCACATCATTGATTTTGATCCTTCTTTTCATGGAGAAGCGACAGGTGAGAAAGTATGGAAATATTCCATGATAGAAGAATCTCGAAGAATGATGTATGGGATATTGTTCTGAGACCAGAAGGGAATCCTGTAGTGAATTCTAGGTGGATCTATAAGATCAAACATATGCATTTGATGGAAGTATCAAGAAATACAAAGCAATATTTGTAGCCAAAGGACTCTCACAAGTAGAGGGAGTTGACTATGATGAGACATTTTCTCTAATAGCCTAATACACTTCCATATGTACTATCATTGAACTAGCTACATTCATGAGTTAGAAAATACATCAGATGGATGCAAGTACAACCTTTCTCAATGGTGATGTTGAGGAAGAAGTTTAGATAGAGCAACCATAAGGATTCGTGATACAGGATGAGAAATCCCATATGTGTAGGTTGAAGAAAGACCTGTATGGACTAAAGAAAGCACCTCATGCTTGGTATGAGAAAATGGATGAATTCTTAATGAGTTTGGGCTTCAGCAAGAGTGTTTCTGATCCAAACCTATATTATCGCATTTTTGTTGACGAGTGCCTAATCTTGGTCCTGTATCTTGGTGATTTATTCCTCACCAGTTCAGAAAGACTTATTGTTGAATGCAATCAAGCATTGACTTATGAATTCGAGATGAAGGATCTAGGTATGATGCACTACTTCTTGGGACAATAAGTATGGTAGAGGACTAATAGTTTCTTGAGCTAAGGAAAATATAGAGTGGATATATTTAGAAGGATGGACTGCAAATCCATGTCTACACCGATGGTGATGGATTTGAAGAAAATGAATGATGCTTCTACTGATTCATGTGATATTGATCCACATTTGTACTGACAGTTAATTGGATCATTGATGTATCTGTTTAACACCAGACCTAATATATGTTATGTAATGAAAGTACTTATTTAGTTCATGAGTTATCTTAGATAAACTCACTGGATAACAATGAAGCATGTATTGAGATATCTACGAGGCATAGTTGGATATGGCCTGATATATGCCTCCAATGTAGAATTCCGTTTGGAGGGATATGTTGATGCAGATTAGGAAAGGAGTGCAGTGGACCAGAAGAGCACATCCAGTTGTTGTTTTACCTTGGGGTCTGCCATGGTTTCCTGATGCAATAGGAAACATAGCTCTGTGGCCTTGACTATTGTAGAAATAAAGTATATAACATTGAGTGTGAAGTCCATGAAGCTGTGTGACTTCGCAAGCTCCTAATAGATTTATTTGATCATGAGATGGATCCTACCATTATTCATTATGATAACTAGAGTTGTCTGAAGCTCTCTGAGAACCCTGTGTTTCACAATAGATCTAAACACATTGAGATAAAATATTATTATATCAGAGACATGGTGCAGAGGAAATCTGTACATGTCCAGTACCTTCCTACACATGAGCATATTGCAGATATATTCACCAAACCGCTTGTCAAGACGAAGTTCGAGTACTTCCATGAGAGACTTGTCCTAGTGGATAATACCTCCGTAGATGAGAGGGAGTGTTGATGACTATAACCAAGACAAAGTTCGCATACTTCCGTGAGAGACTTGTCCTGTTGGAGAATGCCTCCCTAGTTGAGAGGGAGTGTTTATGATTACAGTTGCATGGGACATCCTCCAGGACACATACTGAGTGATTCGACTTGTGAGAGAGCCCATGAGTTGGGTGTGCCCATGAGATGGGTGTGTTGTTCCTATCTGAGACGGAGATGGAACATTGTGTGCCCCTATGTAGGGAAGATGCCCATGAGATGGGTGTGTCATTCTCTCTCATACAAAGATGCAATGTTGTGTGCCCCTGAGAATGGAATATGCCTATGAGATGGGTGTTTCTCTTGAGATGAAATGATGTGTACCCCTGTGAGGGGTGAAGGAGCCCATGTGATGGGTTTACTGTTCTAATATGTGTAGAGAGTTGAGATGAAGTGGTACTCTAGATGATTCTCATGTGAGATGCGGTGAGATAGAGATATGATGAGTAGGAAGTCCTTGTGGCTGAGCATAGGTGGGCGTGATCCTAGTGGCTGAGTACTAGTGAATATGTGTCCAGATGATTCTCCTATAAGACGCAGTGAGATAGAGATCTATTGAATTGGAAGTCGATGTGGCTGAGCAAAGGTGGACATGCCACTAGTGGTTGAGCACTAATGGGTGCGTGAGATCCCTTTCTATATTGTCTAAGAGTAATATTTACCTGTAACCCTAATTGTGATGTAAAGGGTAAAGGTTGACCCCACCATAAAGTGAAAGATAATTAATTTAAAAGATAATTAATATTGTAATTATTAATTATATTATGAGTTTTGAGATCGTCCCTATTGTGCCAATAGACACATAATTTGATGTGATAAGTATTTTATAAATAAAGGTGAATCCCCATTGAGGAAATACACTTATCTTTGTGTCATCTCATGATTTTAGAAGTTGTGGTATGAAATTGTGAGAATTACAACACCCTCTTGTGTGCTAGGTTTAGTAATGGTGTGGGAGGTCTTTCTCTTGAAGTATATAGCAAATGATTAGCTGTGTTTTCTTCCCTTGTTGAGAAGGTTTTCCCAGGATACTTCTTGTGTTCTTGTGCATGGTTATTCTTCTTGTGATATTGGTTTAATGCAACTAGTTACTATTGCTGCAATTGTTTATGGTTCAATTAAATGCTAAACAAAAAAATGAAATTAAAAGCATGATCCTGAAGTAGTGAGAATTCAACACATTGTTGATGCACTTGTTGAGGTACAGGTTGTGGTACATGGTTGATGCACTTGTTGTGGCATAGGTTGTAGTACATGGTTGTTTCTTCTTATGTTTATATGATCATGATATATTGATGATATATTGTTGATAAAGTTTAAATATATATATTGTGGTTGAAAGTGGTAAAAGTGGTCATATTGATTCACCCCCCCGTCTTAGTATTCCAACTATTGGTATCAGAGAAAGTCCTTCAGGAAAATAGTTTAAGCACTGGAAGGAAGATCTTGGAGAGAAACATTTTGTATAGAAATGGAATACCACAGTTCGATGGTCAGAATGGTCTAAAGTATGAGATGTGGAGAAAAAGAATGAAAACATTCTTATAGAAAAAATGGTATGATTTTTGGTATTGATTTATTACATGATACACCAGTTCAAAAAATCCAAATATTGAAGTGAAGAAATAATTGAAATAGAACAACAAAACTGCAATGGATTTCATAATGGAAGGATTACCCGATTCAATTAAAGTCAAAGTGGGACAATGTTCATTAGCCAAAGAGATTTGGGATAAGCTACATTATCTCTACTTTTAGGAATCTCCCATCACAAATCCATAGAATGATAAAGAATATGTAAGAATATAACAATAAGAAATATGGTCATCATGCCATATAGATTCAAAAGAAGAAAATTGTGAAGAATGCATAGTAGACCTTGAAGCAAATTTAAACAGTGCTTTAGATGAACTAACAAAAGAAAGGAAGAAGAACCAATCACTTGAGGAACAATTAGTCAATCAAAAGAAGGATTCTCAAGAAAGTTCCAAAAAATCCCAACAGGTCATCGTCAATCTAAAATTACAGTTAGGAGAAGCCAAAAAGATTGAAGAAACATCAAAAAATTAGATGGAAGAAAAATAGTGTTTAGAAGCCGAAATAGCAGCACTAAGAAAGGAAGAAGAGAAGAGAGAAATGATTTTGACAGATCATATTAAGGAAATAATTGAGGACTTAAATCAGCTTGAAGCAAAATTTGATCAAGAAGAGAGAAGACTTGAAAAAAAAATCATCTCCTTGAAGATCCAACTTGAAGAAGAAAAAAGAACAGAATAAGTCATGAAGATTTAGATGATGAAGAAAGAAGAAGAAGTTGTCACATTGAGAGTTAAAATCATAAAGCACAACAACAACGTTGAAGAGAAAGAAACATAGACATCATCAATAGAAATGTTGAAGAAAAGAACTCCAGGTTGCAAAAAAAGAAGAATGAGGAAAGGAGTAAGAGTTATGGAGAAGTATTCAAACGAAGGAATCATGGTCATCTAGAATCAAAGGAAAATTATAGAGATACATATTCAAGAAGAACCTCCACATTCAAGCCACAAAGAAGATTCAATCATGATCATGATCATCTAAGGTAGTAATTCATAAGGACTACACCACAGATAAGATCATTCACTCCCAGGTCTGCAAATTTCTTTTATGTTTATTGTTTTATTTGTACTAACTTTGGACATAAGGATGTAAATTACATAGCATATGGAAGAAATGTTTAGAAAATAAATGCCTATGTGACTGCCCACAACATTGTGTTACAAGTGCCACAATTATGGACATATAGCTCATGATTGTAGAAGCATGATGGATATTTATATGAAAAAGAACATTGATATCAGATATAAGGAGGTTTGGAAAATAAAACAAGAACATGTAAGACAAGAATATATTAATGAAGGGCACCCATAAGTCATACTCTCGAGATTGGAAATAGTACAAGATAAAGAAAAATATACAAGGAAAAAAGAAGATTTCAGATACAAGAAGGTTTGGAGAAGAAATGAAAAATAAGAAGAGAAGGTGAATAAAGAACATGCCCCAGATATTGCATGATTTGCAGTAGTAAGAAATGAAGAGAAAGAGAACAAAGGATGGACCTGAGAAATTAGACTCTCAGGAATTGTAGTGAAATATCATAATGAATCCACAGGAAAGAAGGAAGAAATCAGAGTTCATAAAGATGATGAGTCTACAAATGAAGACGAAGATTACTCTGCATCATAGCGTGTATTTTTCCGAGCCATCCGGCTTGGAGACTCTAAGTAAATATGAATATTGAATAGGGGGAGTTCATGAAATGGCTACTACAGATCAGAGAACCATCATTAGAGTAGTTTGAAGTATATATAGAGACAGATTCAAAGTAGTCGGATAAAAAATGTACAGTCTTACAGATTGATCAGTTTAGAAGTAGTGTTCCTGTGTAGATATCAGTTGGAAGTTACATAGGAAGATGTTTATGATTTTATTCCACATATGTATTCAAGAAGGGGTATCTTCAGTACAGGTTATTCCAGACATGCGGAGTTTGATTTGAAGATAGAGAAGACTAGTGGAGACATTTGATTCAATTTGAAAAAACTATAATATGTGATGATCTCTTGCAGTCGTGAATCCTTCATGATATTATAGTGACAGATGGGTCAACATTGTGGACAGTTGAGTAGCATAGTTATGGACAACTTATGAGATATGGATAGAGATAGATTTATGAGATCATTAGTAGGTACAAAAATCATGGGTCAGAGAATATGCATAGCATTGTATTTACAATTGGAATCAGTTGGTCACATAAAGGAAAGAAGTGAAAGACACAACAAAACAGGGAAAGAGAAACCGTCAGTAGAAGCTAAATCATCAGAAAAAAATAATTGAACAATATGGTCAAGTGAACATGACTAGTGAATTAAGAAATCAAGTAATTAATTCTTTTTATATATGTCAGAGAGTTACAGGAGGAAGCACCAATGGAAAATAAACAAGCATTGGAAGAGAGGAAAGGAAACATTTAAAAGTATCCCTACATTGATATACATGACATCTTTAAGAGAATTCAAGGAAAGAGAAATCATAAAGAGATTCAGAAAGGAAGATCAACAACATGCAGACAGGGGGAGAGATGCAAAATAATTGAAGAATACAAGTAAATAATCATTTTGAATGCTTCTCACGAGGAAGCACCATGAAGAGAAATGTAGAGGCTTGCATACAAGGGGAGAGATAGAACAAAGTAGATTTACCCTTTTCCCCATGATGTCAAAGGAAGAGAAAGAGAAACATTAGAAGAGTTAATCACATGGGGTCAAAGAAGGTATACTTTCAGAGAATGTCACAAGAGAAGAAGAATATGAGAAAAACATGTGAAGAGAATGAACAAAGGCATGGAAATATAGAGAAAGAATATATGCATGAAGACAAGGGGAGTAACCCCAAGGAGAGATACCCTTTCTCATTAATGTCAAAGTGGGGGAGTGAGAAACACTAATGAGGAGAAATGGTCACAGGGGGAGCATGAGTGTTGGAGCATCAATGTTTCCATCAATGTTGGTGTTTCCATCAATGCCAAAGTGGTACATTGTTGAACAATTGGTTTTCATTGATGTCAACCCTTGGAGATTGATTTCAAGCCTTGGAGAAGTACATAATCCCTAGATATTTGGTTAATATTGATGGTGAGTTAGTTTTCATTGATGGAGTGGTTGATTTCAATATATGTGATGGGTGCATTTTATGAAGTATACATGAAGCCCTGGAGGTGTCATTACGGTACCCAAAGTTGGTTGAGGAATATGGACATGAAGGACAGTCTAAATGTAGGTAATACAATCATAGATCATTTTCGTGTTATTTATGGTGATAGGTGGTGTTCCACGTGGTTCCTCACGATTAGGGAGATATGGGATTGTGAAGTTGTAAGCCCCGAAGAATGGTCAAGAAACCCCTAAGAAGTTACAAGTCAATCAATGAATGGGTAAAGTGGTTGTAACAAGAAATTCAATAAGCCCTAAGAATAAGGAAAGAGGTTACCCAACAAAATTATAAATGCACCTCATGGATTCTATCATAAGTACACACACTTAAATTGAATATTTATCTTGTGAATGTTATGGTCTAATATTTTAGTCTATTGGAGAATCTGACGGAAAGTCTAAGGAAACAAAGAAAGTGGGAGAAAAGAGAGAAAGTTTCAGAGCTGTAGAGTACTAGAGTTTTTTGTAATCTTAATTTGGTAGTCCCTTCCAGGTTATCTTGAGGGTGTCACGCGAGGCACCCTCACAAGTTTCCTAAGGGACATCATGCGAGGCACTCCCGCGGGTTTCCTAAGGAACATCATGTGAGGCACCCCCATGGGTTTCCTATGGGACGTCACGCGAGGCCCCGCATGATAGGGAGTCTTATTCCCACGAGGCTAAGACAAATTTGGTACAAATGTTGGTACCAGGTTGATGAAGGTTGTGACAGTGTTACAGGTCAATATTACAATACAATAGGTCATCTACGGGTTACAAGTATGCTTATGTGATTGTATCTTATGCTTGGTGATGGTTATGGTACATGCTTGAGAGGCATGTCTTGTTGATGCATGGTACATCTTGGTGATATTGGTATGGTACATTAATTAGTAGTACATCTTAGTTGTATTGGTATCTTGGTATCTAGTTTGGTTNNTTGGGGGAATCGACAACTCGTGGTTCTCGTACTCACGTGACACAGGGTCGATCCACAGGTGGCTACCACTATAACCCCAGGTGAAACCACCCAACCCGCGAGAATGGCGCACGAGTAAGTCCGGGTGAGAATCGAACATGAGACTTCATTTACAAATTTCCTTCCATTTACACGTCACTTGCCAATTCGTCTACACCCGTGCGGGTTACATGGTGATGATGTTATGGTACATGATTGAGGATTATTCTTGGTATAATATTGAAGCATTGGCACATGGTGTATGGTTGTTATTGATATTGATACATTGTTGAGAAACAAAGTTGGTATATGAAAACACATGTATGAGATACATCTCTTGGTGATATTGGTAATTGTTTGAGGTACACCATTGATAGTATATGGTGTATGCCATGATTGAGTGATATGGTATATGATTGAGATACATTGTTGATGTACATGGTATGGTACATGATTAGTACTTAGTATGGTGTTGATGTACACTGTTGATACATGGTATGGTACAAGACTGATACTTGGTATGGTGTTGATGTATATGGTTGATGGTTGAGGCATATGGTACATGTTATGGTGCATTCTTGATGCTCAGTTTGGCAAAGTTGTGGTGCATGATTGATGCATGGTTTGGTACATGTATTGGTGTATGATTCATGCATGGTTTTGTACAGGCATTGGTGTATGACAGATGCATGGTTTGGTATAGGTGTTGATGAATGGTTTATGCACTTGTTGTGGTATAGGTTGTGGTACATGGTTGATGCACTTGTTGTGGTATAGGTTGTGGTACATGGTTGATGTTTCTTATGTTTATATGCTCATGATATACCGATGATATATTGATGATATATTGTTGATAAAGTTGAAATTTATATATTGTGTTTGAAAGTGGTAAAATTTCTCATACTGATTCACCCTCCTCCCTCTCAATACTCCAACATCCTTAGCACATTGAGTAGCTTCCAAACAAGTATGGGGGTGAGCCATGAGGACCTAGGATTGTATTTAATCCTTTAGGGAACTAATTAAGTGTTACGTAAAGAAGACATCACACATGTTGTCTGTTCTGAAATCCAATTGCTCAAATGCAATAATAAATTCTTCCAAGGTACCAGTCTATTTTAGATTGGTCAAACAAACCAAATAGTGTGTGTCGGTGTCAAAGGGTTCATAAATTTTGGCCATTAACTATGTCCAAGAAATATACCCTTATCATGATTTTTTACATCATTGCCACCATTACCAGCATTCAAGATCTAAATAGAGAACACTGTAACGAAGTATGGCCAAGTTATTAGTGATTCCATGAAAGGAGGAGTAATGTTCCATTTGAGTGATCTAGCCAATGGGATATGAGCCATCAAATTTGTTCACCTCCGCTCGTAGAAGATGCAGATCACAATGAAGGGGGTTGGACTAAAAAGTATAGGAATTGGAGGAAGTAGCACATTCTTGGTTAAAATGTTGTTCAAATGAGGTATGTCCTTCGAGAATATTCAATAATTCTAGAATCTTGGCATCAAAGTATTCAAGTTGGTTGTTGTTAAGGAATGTTTCTCCTGCGAATAAATGAAACTTCCCTTGGATTACTGGACCCCTATACCAAGACAGAAACACTATAAGTGGACAGTAACATCCCTTTAAACGTATCTTAACCAATGAGAATGAGAAGGAGAGAAAATATATGATGAACCCATTTCAAACATTTTCCTCGCTATTTCCAATCCCCGGGCTTGATCTCAAAGCTCCTTGGTGAAAATTCAAATCTGCAATGGAAAACAAAGGAAAGCAACTATCTCCTACTCTACAAGATTATATAAGACAAGTTTATCTACGAATATTAGAGCAACAATAGACAAGAAAATGTAACAAGAAATAAACTTGAAAGAAATAAGACAAGTATATATTAATTGGAAAGCCAAAAATTGATACTTACAGACCACAATTGATGCAACAATATTCTCTCCAATATCTCTCCATCCATCCCCTTGCACTAATCTTGAAATCAAAATGATGAATTATTTCCCCAGGATCAAAGGTTTGATACCTCAAATCTTCCTCCCTTCACCATGGAAAACCCTCATTATATAGGATTTGGAGGCTTAACCACCATGGAGAATATCACTCACTAGATCCACTAAATTGGGATCTCCAATAATTTTAGGGGGAAAATATCTCTTGAGAATTTTAAGGAGGAAATATCTCTCAAGATCCACCAGATCAGGATTTTGGTTTGAGAAAATATCTCAACCATCCATGAGATACAAAGCAAAGAGGTTGGAGGACAGTTGAAGAGGAGCCTAGGATCAGGTTCGAGGAGCGGTGGCCAGTCTCAAATTTTTGTAAGTTGACTCATTCAAAGTAATAAATAAAATGCTTTTCCCATCCCAATTCATGAGTTATTCATAATTTGTTAAGTACATGTTTGAATCTCTAACCTGTTAGTCTATAGGTAAGATGCATGTGTAGTTGTTGCTTGTCTTATATGCAGGTCAGCATTGGAAAGGGGAACTGTGAACAAGTGATCAAGTGTGACAAGGGATCGACATCAAACGCCTGGGACAAGGTAGGTTGATCTAGCCATGTTTTACTGAAAAGAAATAGGATTTAAGTCTGGGGACGAGGGTAGAAAGTAGATTTTCTCTTGGTCATATCTGCATGCAAAGAATAACCCTATTTACAAGTCCGTAAGGATATTTCCCTCACAACAGAATTGGTGACCATACTGGGGAAGTCTTTAGGGTTCTTGAAATTTTATTTTTTGGGTAGTTTTTAGAAAAGACTAGTTTTTCTTGTTGTTTTTTTTTAGTTTCTGTAAAGTTTGAGCTAACAGAGAGTCTGGTTTTCCATATCAGATTTCTTTGATTTGCTTGACTATGTTTTTTCGAGACCCACAGAGGTACACATGGCCTACATAAGGTCTGCATGCGTGTACCCGCGCCCTAATCTCTTACAGCTCGCGTGTGAATGCTAGTTGAAGAAGTAGCATTAGTGTGTAGAGCCCACATAATTTTTGAGGCAGTCATCCTCTTCCCTGTCAGAATCAGACATTCTTAGGGGTTTTTTGGAATTCTGTCTAAGTCTTGGTTGTTTGCAATCTTATCTCAGATTGTTTTTTCTTTATGATTTTTTCCTTTCTTGGTTTGCTTTTTTCTGTTAAAAAGAGTGTCCAAGCCTTCAGGAGATCCTGGTTATCAATATTAGTGGTCTCTTCCTGGTCTGGGTTGTCTGTTTTTGTTTTTTCTCATATTTTAGATATACACGCAGCCTGTACAAGGTCATCCCGCGTGTACATGCCCTTTGGCTCTATACAACTCGCGTTCACATGCTTGTTGTTGGGTTATCAGTAGCGTGCTTGGGCAGGATAGTTTTTGTTGGGGGTAAGGCAACCATCCTTTCCCTTGATGAGATTTATACCTCTTAGGTATTTGAATCTCTGTCTTAGTAGTCAGTAGCTTAGGATTAATCTTAGCCTTAGCTTTCTTTTTCTCATTTAAAAAAAAAAAGCTGTCATCAAAAAGAAATTTTTAAGGGTTTTTAGGGAAGTGTGAGAGTCATTTTTTAAAGTTGCTAGTGTGTAATTTTTTGACGTGATTCTTTGCGATCTATGATTAGGCAAAAATTGTTTTTCTTGGTCTTTTTCTTGTTAGTATTTTTCCTTTTTTCTTTATCAAGCATTTAAATAATAATAAGAAAAAATCTTTCATTTTTTTGTTTGGTTGTAGAGTGTCTTTATGCGTTATTAGCCAGGGAAAAGTCATTTATTTCACAAGTTTTTGTAGTTTACTTAGATCATAAGTAGCTTGTAGTCAAGTGAAATTTATTTTTAGTTTGTTGTACAAAATCTTAGAAAATTAAAAAAAAAAAAAATAATAAATTGAAAAGTTGTTGAAATTTTGCATTAAGTAAAAGTTTTTGTTTCCAGCTTTTTTATTCATCTTTTCTTTCGTCTTTTACACATCATCAGTTTCAATTTCATACCCCTTGACATAAGACAAAGCCATAAAATTAACGCTAAATCTAAAATTTATTAGACTTTTATGTTTGTAGGGTTAACCAACTAGTTCAGGATTAGGGCCTTGGATTAGGTTGGAGAGGAAACTCTTCAAGGCCATTTAAAATCAAACATTGGAGTCTGAGTTAGGGAGTGTCTAAGTCCAGTATCGTGGAAGTTATCTAGGACCCCCCTCTAACACAGGGGATAAACACAAGGTTGTGTGAAGAAAGGTAGCGAAGATAACCCCTCCAAAGCTAGACCAATCGTAGTGGAGAACACATATAGATGGCTTGTTTTGGGATTCTGTCGATTGCATTTGCCACGGGGCTTCATGGGTCTCGAATCCATTCAAGGTGCTCAGTTGTCTTCTGAACCACTTGATTTCGATACCCTTGACATGTTTCAGGCTTGATACCCTACTCATTGTGGTCTACCCGACTTTAGACTGTACCCGCCTGGTGATTGTTCGCGCGCTGGAAACCTAGTTGCCTATCTTTTTTAGGGACATACATAGGTGACTATGGGGGTATACCACGGTACCTAGGATAGACATCAGGCCACGCTTTGTAGAGTATACCTAGAGGGTGATTCCGTGTTTGAGTTGCACTTGCACCGGTAAGTTGCTCTAGTGTTGGTTGTTGTAACTGTTCTTCCAATTAATTTAGTGTTTGCATGTCTTATCTTCTAGGGACTTTTTTAGTGTGGGTTACTTTTGAACGTTTAGACTACCCTATAGTGTCTTTGATATTCTCACACAGTGGAGGATCATGAGCTCCTCTGGTCACGAAGGATTCTTGGCCTGCCGCTGGTTACACTAGAGCCACCCCCGCCACCATTAAGGCGAAAGCTAGACCAGCAAGGGTCTTTTGAAGTGACCGAGTTACAAGCAATTGTGCCTGAACAACATCCATAGGAATCGACCATTTTGGACCTTGAAGTGAATGCTCTTGGCCCAGTTGAAACCCCAACCACTGATTTCTTGGCACCTTTCATCGTACCAGTTCAATTTTACGAATGCTAGACAGTGTTGCACACAGCAATGGAAAAAAATGTTGTTACTCCTTCTGGGAATTATTCAATTCCCACTACGGTTGTCACCATAGGAGAGTTTTCACCTCCTAAACCATCGTCACTGATCCAAGCCACCATGGTCTCGACCGCTTCTACATCGCACAGTGGTCCAATCCCGTCTTTTGCAGTGGCCACAACCCCTTTCACACCAAGTGCGACAGGCCCTCTATTCTCATACGGGATGCCTAGTTCAGGTACAAGTCCTGTAATTTCCTACTCCACTTTACAGAATTTAGGTCTGGGGGAAGGGAGCTCTAGCACTCCTCTGCAAGGTCACATGGGGGGCACTCTTGCTCCTTTTAACACTTTCCCTTACGGAGGAGTTCATATCCCTCCTTCGTCCCCTTCACTCGGTGGCTTGCATCAGCAATCCCCCAGGCAACCTACATGCCATAGTTTATTTGGAGCGGGGAGTCAAGGACCACCTTCGCATAATATGTCGGTAGGTTCGACACTGTTTTCTTTGGCCAGAATTTTTGGTAACAACGCCTTCTCATCAACCACCTTCCCGACTGGGGGCAATCCCAGTTTTGGATAATCTACTCCTATGCAGGGTACTATTCCTGCACAGGGGGCACACCTAGGAACTTCTTCCACAGCAGGATCTTGGAATTCTTGGCAAGGATCCGTTCCCTCATCCAGAATGTTGATCTGGGGTAATTCTTTCCACAATCAATGGAACCCCATACAAACTACTATGCCTATCCCCACGTGATAGGCATGGGGAAACCCTTCCCAAAGCCCTTTGAATGCAATGCATGCCCAACCATCTACGTCCTATTTTGGAAGTCAGTTGATGATGTCTCCACATACACAAAATCCATATGCTGGCCAGGGCCATGGTTTCTACCAGAATCTGGGCCAGCAGCCAAACTTTTCCTGGCAACCTGGTGCCAGTCAAACTCCGGGCCCCTTTTTCCCAAGTTATCACCAACAACCCAAACTACCCTTCTTGGTGACTTTGCACTTGCCAGATTTGACAAGGTTGTTGAATGACCCTATTTGTCATGATCTGCATTGGCCTCATATGCGACGAAGTTGCCTTCAGACATTCCAAAGTTCGAAGCCAAGCCTAATGAAGATCCAGGGGATCATGTGACTACCTTCCATCTTTGGTGCTCATATAACTAACTGAAAGATGACTTCATACATTTGCGATTGTTTCAATGTACTCTCATTGGGAGTGCCGCAAAATGGTACATTGAGCTCGATCACTCAAGATACTCTTTTTTCGGTGAGTTGGAAATGGATTTCCTAAACCATTTCCAGTTACCTATGAGATACGATTTTGGCATAGAGCTTCTGGCCAATTTCGAACAGACGACAGTGGACCATATCTCTGATCACATCCGAGAATGGAGACACCGGAAGAGTCTAATAAAGGTGCCAATCCCACCACCATTCTTGCTTGAGTGGTTCCTTAAGTCTTTGGTCCCGCAGTTATCCAAAGACGTCGCGATGTCGGGAGTATTCTCCAAAGAAGACGCCATCATGAGGGCTCAAAAATTTGAGCTCGTATATTCTCAGTTTGGTTTATTATATAACATCTTTACAGATGCACCACACTCAATCCTTGATAAAACTAGATATAGAGTTGGACCACATGCCGATGGTATTGTTGGTTCAGCAAAATCAAAGCCCGCTGAGCAATTGATGATGCAACATTTATCTACACAACACACAACGGCCAGCCAAACCACTACTTTGGTTGTTCCCCCTACCAAAACGTTGGAGGTACACACAGTCCAATCGACTAACCCAAAGGCCACCTAGCAGCCTGAAGGAAAGAAAAAACAACGAAAGAAAGGTAAGGGGGATAAAAAACCCACCAATAATTCTGGCGGGGACAACACTGAGAAACGGAAGGCGAGGTATCCATGCAACTTGTGCGTGGAAGACCACCCAACCCATCTATGTCCTCGGCTTGCAGAAGCCCAAAAGTTTGTGACGCAACAACAACTTGCTGTGTTAACCAATCCATTTCAACATGGACAAAATCTAACCCAAGCCTCTACAAGCATAGAAGGGGGAAGCCAAGAATCCTACCGCCTATGAATAACCCCACATCCGCGAATGTTTATATGGTTAGGGGTGATTATTTTATATCGACTAGAGCACAGGACTATAGTAAACCAGGTACTTCTGAGAAGGGTAAATAAGTTGAACTGCCATCTCTTCCTCTACAGATTTCGAAGACATTGGGAGAAACAATGGCATGCATTCCCAAAGGCGCATTCAAAAAAGCCTCTCATAACCCAAATGCAAGGGCCGCCCAGAACTACTCTGTGGTGGAAGATTTATCACAAACCCCTTGTGTGATGTCTGCTTTGGAGGTCCTCCAAAGCTGCCCTTCCCAGAGGAAAGCCTTGTTAACCTGTTTAGGATCTACTGAGACTTGTAATCTAGGTACAATCATGTTGGATACAACAGACTTAAAACCTCGTCTACCTTACCACATAGCGTTTCAAATAGTAGTGGCTTATCCCACGAAACATTTTACTCAGAATATATGTTGCATGGTGGTTGATGAGGGTGCCTCGACATGCGTTATGTCGTTGGCATGTTGGAAGGTTGTTGGCCATCTTGTTTTGTCTCTGTCACCTACTCTCCTCACCGCTTTTGACAGTTGTTCGTTCCGACCACATGGCATCGTTCCTTCTTTCCCCGTGTAGTTAGGAGGGAAGATCATGTGTGTCGAAGTAGAGGTAGTTGATGCTCCCCTTGACTATAATCTCTTGTTAGGAAGGAGTTGGACTTATGACATGCAACTTGTGGTTGATACAGTTTTTCGGGTCTTGTTGTTTCCACACGAAGGCCGGATAGTGACCATCGATCAATTGTCCTTCTCTAGACCCGACCCTACTTTGGGGGCATCCACAGTCCCGATGATTGATGATCCTCAACCCGATTTCATCAATGTAGGGGTTGGTTTGTGCCCATCTTTGATGGGTACCTTCGATTACCTACCCCCTCAAGGCGATATCAAGTTTATATCCAATCACCATAAGGTTGGGATTTTTCAAGTTTTGTCATTCCGCACAACTTACTTCGATGATCCGTGGACACTTCCTTTCTCATCGGCCACGATGGATGGGACAAGGCATCCGGGCATGTCCATGCCTTTGTCCATATCTGAAGTAGTGTACTCCTTAGTCCAGCAAACATCAGCCCACATTGATCCAGCTCCTGCCCAAGAGTTAGATCCTCTTCTAGAGCCTATTTGGGCTCAGGGTTCTCTCGCTCACACTGATTCATTAGACTTAGTCTTTCCCTCTAATGAAGAAATAATTGAAGAAATGACTAGTCCAGATAAACCCTGGGAAGATCTTCATCACATATCATACTTCCTCCCAGAGTTAAGCTAAATTGAAGCAGGAGAATTCACCGTGACTATGACGAGAGATCGGTCTTGTCCTATTAATCCCTTAGCTACACATGTGGTTTATGCTGAGGGTAATATGGAAACTATCACTGAAACCTTACCAATTAATATCTCCTGAAACCCTGGCATCTTGGAGAATGTCTTCATCAGAGCAGATTGCTCCCCTGAAGAGATTCAAATATACACAGATCTTTTCAAATAATTTCGCGATGTTTTTGCCTGGTCTTACAAGGAAATGCCAGGCATCGATCAAAAAATAGTTGAACATGAAATCACCACGTATCCTTATGCCAAGTCAGTTCAGCAGAATCTTTGTCCAGTTAATCCTAAGAAAGCAACAACCATTAAAGTTGAGGTTGAGAAATTTCTAAAAGACGGGTTTATATATCCCATCCATTTGACCCAATGGGTGTCAAACCCCGTATCGGTCAATAAAAAACAAGGTAGGATTCGTGTATGTACTGACTTTCATGATTTGAACAAGGCATGTTTCAAAGATAATTTTCCCACACCTTTCATCGACCAGATCATTGGTGAATGTGCGGGTTGCGAAGCCTTTTCTTTCATGGACGGTTTTTCGAGATATAATCAAATCCAAATCAAATTTGAAGACCAACATAAAATGAAATTCATATGTCCATGGGGTACATTCGCATATCATAAGATGCCTTTTGGTCTCAAAAATGCTGGAGCCACCTTTCAGCGGGCCATGTCTTTTTCTTTTCATGACCTCAAGCATATAGTTGAGGCTTACCTAGATGATCTAGCATCTCAATCTCGCAAGAGAACGGATCATCCCACACACCTCCGACTTATATTTGAACATTGTTGTTGCTTTCGGATTCGCTTGAATCCAAACAAGTGCAGCTTCTGCGTAACGTCAGGACGATTGTTAGGTTTCATAGTGTCAACAATAGGGATCATGGTCAATCCTCTCAAGGTTGAGGCAATAATTCAGTTGCCCCCCCTACGCACAATCCATCAAATTTAGAGTCTACAAGGCAAGGCAAACTTTTTACAACGCTTCATCACCAACTATGCCGAGATCACCAAGGGCTTTATGCACTTACTGAAGAAATACATTCCCTTTTACTGGGACGATGTTGCTCAACGCTCTTTCGACACATTAAAACATGACCTCACAACTGCCCCTCTGCTCCGGCCACATAACTATAACAAAGATTTCTTATTATATCTGGCTGCAACAGAGTCAACTAATGGCATGGTTTTAGTTCAATAAGATGACTTTTTCTCAGAATACGTGATCTATTACCTGAGCCGAGGCCTCGTAGGACCGGAACTCAATTATTCTCACATCGAAAAACTTGTGTTGGCAGCAATTCATGTTGTTCAACGGTTCTGTCATTATGTTCTATTTTACAAGACCACCATCATTGCTATCATGAATCCATTCCAGTAGATGTTGACACGACGGGAAATAGGCGAAAAAATCAGTAGATGGATAGTCATATTCCAGGAGTTTGACTTACACTTCGTTTCAGCAAAGTCCAAAAAGTCACTGGTCTTCGCAGAACTTATTTCGGAACTTTCGGTTAAGTCAGGTGACGTTATGCCTGAAGAATCGCCTATCTGGGGAGATATGTTTTTGATCACATCTTTGTACCCCTGGTATAGAGATATACTTATCTATCTCCAGACTTTGAAGTGCCCCACCACTACTTCTCGTGATGAGCGTCGACGCAGACGCCATCAGGCTAAGAATTATCTCATAATCGATGATACATTGTATCAGAGAGGTGTAGACTGCATCCTATGCCGATGTCTCACTCACGAGGAATCAATTATCATGCTTAACGATTGTCATACTGGAGCTTGTGGCGGTCATTTGTCTGTGTTGGAAACAACCCAAAATATTCTACGAGCAGGTTACTTCTGGCCGACACTTATCAAAGATTGTATCGAATCAGTCAAGAAGTGCCATTCGTGCCAAATCTTCTCTTGAAAGATAAGGGCACATCCCGCTCCCATCTTTCCTGTCATCACAGTTGGTCCTTTCACCAAGTGGGGGATTGATTACACTACTTGCAACCCTCCTTCAGCAAGGAGGCACCGCTATATCATCATATCTGTAGACTACTTCACCAAGTGGGTTGAAGCTATGCCAACGTTTAAAGATGATGGAGAGACTACAACTCTCCTTTTATTCAACCAGATCATAGCAAGGTTTGGCGTCCCGAGGGAGATTGTCACTAACCATGGCAGTCACTTTCAGAATCATATGATGACTGAATTAACATCAAAGATTGGGTTACGGCAAGAAAATTCATCACCCTACTACCCCCAAGCCAATGGGTAGGTGGAAGCTGTAAACAAAACTCTTAAGAATATTCTACAGTGAACTATCAACTTAGCCAAGTCAAATTGGCATTTGATGTTATACTCGACATTATGGGCTTACCGAACATCTGTTAAGACTGCAACCGGTTTCTCATCTTTTCAACTCGTTTACGGGCTGGAGGCAGTCTTGCCCATAGAATGTCAATTCCCATCTCTAAAGTTGGCAGTACAATTATTTCCAGACACTTCTCCACTCGAAGAATGGTTAGTATACCTTAAGAAGCTCAATGAACATCTTCATGATGCGGCCCTGGCCAACGAGGCTCACAAACATAAAGTCAAGTGTCAATATGATAGGTCCGTTCATCCTCAGATTTTCTTTGAAGTCGACCTTTTCCTGGTCTATGACCAAGATAAGGACCCCCTGGGGGTAGGCAAATTCAAACCCATGTGGTTCGGACCTTTCATCATAAAAGAGGTATTAAAAAAGGGCGCTTATCATCTGGTTGATTTTGAAGGGAATTCTTTGGCGGAGCCTAGGAATGGTCTCTACCTAAAGAAGTATTACTCATAGGCAGGTCACTGTGGGTAACTTGTTGTAACATATGTATAGTCTTTGTACTATTACTTTTTAGTTTCTTTTAGTGTTATGGACGTGTCATTGATATTATTTTTCATCACTGTGGCAGATGTCAAGTGATTCTGAGGTGTTCATTGGGTATGTAGATGGTGCTAGTCGGCACACTCGGAGGCTTGCCTCCGCAGCTTGGGTAATATTTACACCTCAAGGCCAGTTATTATCTTCCGAAGGTATATGCTTAGATGACACTACAAATAATGTTGTCGAGTATAGCGCAGTTATTGAGTTGCTTCATGACGCTTTGTCATTGGGTATCTCTCATCTCCGGGTCTATCTCGACGCTCAAATTGTTGTGTCTCAGTTAAATAGAGTGTACAGGGTCCATGATCCAACTTTACACCGACGATTCCTTAGGGTACGTCTCTTAGAACGAAACTTTGATTATATTACATATTTTCATGTTCCTAGGAGATTAAACCAAGTTATAGATACTCTAGCTAATCAAATTTTAGATTGGCATCTTGCACACATATGAAAGAACATTAACATAAGCATGTAAATACATTTTTGCACACATGATCCATAAGACACAAAAGACCAAAAATCCATATATAATATCATAAAGTAACCAGAGTACATAGATGGACGCAAGCGCCTCAAAAATAGGACTGATAACGAGTCACAGGGTTTATGCCCTCAAAAAATATATACAAGTAGTGCTCGTGGCACGTCAAAATGTCTAGCTAAAGTCAGGGCCTGTGGGCCCTGTTATACTAGTCCACGGCATTAGCTAATTGCCGAAACAACTGGACCCATGTCCGTGGTGCCCCCACTACATGAGGCTGCATAGATGGTGGCAAGTCCTCAATCTTTGCAATCGGGACTGTGCGAGTGAGCACAGTAAAGTTACTCTCAACCCATATCAATACTCTCTCAGCCTCCCTGGCTGGAAGATCTTCTGCTACTACTGCCCCCCCTGTGGTGGAAACTATGGCCCCTAGCCGAGGATGACGTCTGTTCCTCACATAGTCAATGGGTCGCACAGGTCCCACATTTGCACACAATGAAACACATATCCGTCAAAAACTCTAGCATAACAAAGAAAATGATATATATAACAAAAAAACATAAAAATTACATATAAAAAAAAAAAAAAACTACAAATGTGGAGACTTACCCATCTCCCCTCGCTCCTCACCATGAGGTACTGGTATCTCCGGGTTTCTCGAAAAATCGATCTCGACATAGGGGTATTCCTCTATAACCGGGATCTGTCCTAACAACCATGCAAAAAAGTCATCATCAAAGGACTCATTGGTCCTTCCACCACCCTGTCACGGAAGTAGTACTACCCATCTACACACAACAGGAAGAGAGGCCTGGTGTCCTCATACTACTACTCGAGGACTAAAACTCAGAACTCTCTCAAAAAAGAACGAACACAGAATGGTCTCGAACCCAAATTTCCTATGTGTCCTCAAACGACAACTTGTCAATTTCCTCTTCATACACTCAAGAAAAGTGGTACTCTAATAAAAAACTTGTGCATTTAAGCACTAAACTGCACAGTTCATCTATGTGCAGGACGCCTGATGTAGCGCCACAAAACTAGTAATTCTCCCAATAAGCAATACTATCGCCTGTAGCGATAGGTTAGTGATCTTGATTATAGGCACTTGTGTTCTTGTGCGGTCTGTATCAGCTGCACAGTAGAGGCCTATCAATTCCGCTATGTTATGCGGCCCCGCAGGAAAAGTCCGAAAATTGACTGGTTCCCCTCTCCTAGAGAGGCCAGTCAAAAAGTAAATGTCCTCGACCATGGGCACCAACGACTGCCCCTCTAATATGAATGCCTCTACATCCGGATGGTAGTAGTCAACCAAGGCATTCAGTAGCCTAGGTTGTTCCCGCATGAAAAGACATAGAAAAAACTTGAGTAACCCACACTACATCAAAGTAGCCACAACATTGGGGTCTTCCCCAACCAACTCATTCACCTCTTCATGCTCTCTTTCTCTCCAATGGACATACATCCTGTAAAACAAAAAGGTTCAGGAGAGTTAAACCCTTGCTTTTTGTGTCTTTTTCATTCAATAAGGGGGCCCACACATGTTGTATTGGTGACAGTCGCGTGTACACGCGGTCAGAGGTTACTCTACCCGAATGTACACGCGGCCTGTCCTGAGACAGCCCGCGTGGACCTAGGGCCGACCTTTTAAAGGTCGATGCCCCCCTAAAAAATGAAACCCAATGCATAAATAAAGACATAAAATGAAATATAAGGGGGTTTGTACTTACTTGGTCCAGACAGAAGTTCGTTTCGTCCACTGTAGCTCCCAGAATCACCACTTTAATCAAAGGCGGTCTTTTGGCTCCAGAGTCAATTTCCAAATCAACAATGGTGATAATGAGCTACCAGCGTCTATTTATAGACTTTTTGGCCTCTTTTTGTCACTTTTTTGGCCTCCCTTATCATTTTCTTTATACCAAAAAACATTTAGAGTGCTTCAGGAGTTGCATAGAAGGGATTTGATCGAGTATTTTTTTGATGATCAAATGGAACATATCGGTTAGGTTTCTACCCTGATTTTTCTATCTCGTTGTCTTTTTCCTTTGCCATAGGATCGATCCCATCAGGTTGTGACACAGAACCATCATCCCTGGTTTAGAAGTGTCGCAACTTGGTGGTAGAGATTACCGGAACATGGATGCCCTAGGTAGATCTTGGTTGCATTATGGTATTCATGTTGTCTCTAAAAAACTGTAGGCTCGGGAGTCCTTGTAGTTTTTCCTGAATATGAGTTTGAGCCTCATTTGCATGATTCTCCTTCACTCTTGACCTCACCCTCAGGACTCCCAAAAATAACAGGTCTTCTTTAAAGCCCTTTTCAGACCCTCTAAATATGAAAAGATTACCGAGCGATCTTGTGGCCTTTCACGCTCGTTAAACTAAAATTTGAAGTCATGTCTGTCCGGCGGTAGTTTACCCCTTTTTCGGTCCGAACGGTCAACTGTACGAACAAAGGTATACTCTATGGAACTTCAACTCTATAGAAGAGTACTCTCAGGTATAATTTTATCCCTTTTTTGGGCCTAAGGGACTAAACTTATGAAGAAGGAACCCCCACGGAGTCTATAGTTAAGCTCTTTTCAGAGTCCCTAAAATTGAAAAGATCGCCAAGTGACCTTATTATTTCACACTCATTAAACTGGTCCAGAAGAACATTCCTAACGGAGTCCATAGTTAATCTTTTTTCAGACTCCTTAAAAATGAAAAAATGGCTGAGTGATCTTGTCCTTGTCACACTCATTAAAATGGTTTTGAATAGACGTCTTGTCGGTGCTAGTTTACCCCTTTTTCGAACTGACTAGACTATCTTCGAAAAAGGTACCCCAACAGAGTCTCCTTTTATGTTTTTTCAGACTCTCTAAATATGAAAACCACTGAGCTTACCTTCTCTAGGCTTGTTAAACTTACATCGAAGGATGTTACCATTGTGTGTTTTATTAACCGCATTTGCATACCTTATACACCAGCCTTGTAACAGTTTGCTTCTGCGTCTTAACACCTTTGGCCCCCGAAGGATTTTTCCCGAGTATCATTGTACTAGAACATCAGTCTTTTCCTTGTGCCTTGAACTTGTATGTTTGCAACACTCGTTCTTCCATTGTAACGTAATATTCGTTTATTCTTTTTCCCAAAATTATTGAAAAAGACAAAAAAATCAAATACATCCCAAAAAGAGGAAGGGAAAATTATTTTCTTTATTGGCAGCATAATGAGTCGCCCTTGGATAAAGAAAATATGTCTGTTTGTTCATCAAAATATGGGATGTAGTACGACCTTAGGAAGTTGTTCTCGCTATATAGAGTTGTGTCCTCCACCATTTGGTTATCCTTCCAAACATATGGAGAGTTTGTGTTGCCTCCTGCTTCATAGACTTATAATTAATGCCACGTTGCCTGAGTCTCATTATTTGTCATGCTATTGTCCAAGGGAAGTTTGTCACCAAGCCCGAGTTGGCCCCTCTGCAATTTGTCTCTTGCCCTCATACCTGGCCAACCTGAAAGTCCAATCAAGTCCTTGTTTGAAATCAATGAAGCCTTCAGTCGGATCATCAAGTCCATGACCAACGAGCCGTCGAAGACCTCTGGGTAGTGTAGTCGTACACTCATATTACACTCCTACCAGAGTTTTGAAGATTTTGAAGTAGTTTCTTGAGCTTTGAATATCTCATCTCCACCCATTAGGCCGTATCAGCTTCTAGAAGATGGATACTCTATATGTATATCTTTTTGATTTCGAGATGTAGCTTCGTTGTGTATTGTTCATGGCTACTCTTTATATAGTTATATGGCATGGATCTACAGTGTATTTGATTGGTAGCCATGATTCTATTTTATCCCGAGCATGGGTATGCCCGCCTCGGTGAGACATTTGTTATTTTTCAGACGACGCCTCCCGGTTCTTGATCCTTGGGCTCAATCGTTCGGCACATCAGTAAAGATTGGTAATGTATTTCGGCCATTAGATGCTCTTATGACCTCACACATCAGGGGGCATATGTTATAACCCTAAATTGCACCATACCTGCTTACCTGGCATTAGGCCATCTCATATCTCTTCTTTTCCAAAGAACTGTCGAACAACTCTTTAAAAATCCTCTTTTATAAGGGCCCACATGCCCTACTCCATTACTGCACATGTGTACACGCTAGCTGACCTAAAACATCCCGCGTGGACTGAAAAAAGAACGAAAAAAGGAAATTTGTCGATGGGACACACAGCTCTGGGTGAGTTAACTGAAACTCCTAGCCATGCATGGCCGAGGGTTTGTCCAAATACCTAGCTTCTTCTAGCCTATAAAAGAAAGGCTAGGGGTCCCATTTGGAGAAGGAAAAATATAGCAAAGAAACTCTACCCATTTTCATATTCCCATTGTCCCAACCCTTTAGCCTTCCTTGTGCCCGAAGAGATACAAAGCAAAGACGTTGGAGGACAGTTGAAGAGGAGCCCAGGATCAGGTTCGTGGAGCGGTGGCCGGTCTCAATTTTTTGTAAGTTGACTCATTCAAAGTAATAAAGAAAATGCTTTTCCCATCCCAATTCATGAGTTATTCATAATTTGTTAAGTACATGTTTGAATCTCTAACCTGTTAGTCTATAGGTAAGATGCATGTGTAGTTGTTGCTTGTCTTGTATGTATGTCAACATTGGAAAGGGGAACTGCAAACAAGTGATCAAGTGCGAGGGAAATCACCAATGATGACAATGACTCCCAAGGTACCCTAGTACATTCCAATGAATGTGAATAAATGAGCTGAGGTAGAACATATGTGGAATCATCTGATCATAGGTCAATGATGTAAACCTATTGTGGAAGCGAGGAGGTCTGTGTTATAACCCTAAATTGCACCATACCTTCTTACCTGGCATCAGGCCATCTCAGATCCCTTCTTTGCCAAAGCACTGTCGAACAACTCTTTAAAAATCCTCTTTTATAAGGGCCCACGTGCCCTACTCCTTTACTGCATGTGTGTACATGCTAGCTAACCTAAAACAACCTGCATGGACCGACAAAAGCACGAAAAAAGGAAAGTTGTCGACATGACACACAACTCTCGGTGAGTTAACGGAAACTCCCGACCATGCATGGCCAAGCGTTCGTCCAAATACCTAGCTTCTTCTAGCCAATAAAAGAAGGGCTAGGGGTCCCATTTGGAGAAGGAAAAATATAGCAAAGAAACTCTGCCCATTTTCATATTCCCATTGTCCCAACCCTTTAGCCTTCTTTGTGCCAGAAGAGATACAAAGCAAAGACGTTGGAGGACAGTTGAAGAGGAGCCTAGGATCAGGTTCGCGGAGCGGTGGCCAGTCTCGACTTTTTGTAAGTTGACTCATTCAAAGTAATAAAGAAAATGCTTTTCCCATCCCAATTCATGAGTTATTCATAATTTGTTAAGTACATGTTTGAATCTCTAACCTGTTAGTCTATAGGTAAGATGCATGTGTAGTTGTTGCTTGTCTTGTATGCAGGTCAACATTGGAAAGGAGAACTGTGAACAAGTGATCAAGTGTGACAAGGGATCGACATCAAACACATGGAATAAGGTAGGTTGATCTAGCCATGTTTTATTGAAAACAAATAGGATTTAAGTCTGGGGACAAGGGTAGAAAGTAGATTTTCTCTTGGTCATATTTGCATGCAAAGCATAACCCTATTTGCTAGTCCATAAGGAGATTTCCCTCACAACAGAATAACAAGTGATCAAGTGCGATAAGGTATCGAAATCTATAGACTAACAGGTTAGAGATTCAAACGTGTGCTTAACAAATTATGAGTAACTCATGAATTGGGACAGGAAAAGTATTTTCTTTATTTCTTTGAATGAGTCAACTTACAAAAAGTCGAGACTGACCAATGCTTCGTGAACCTGATCCTGGGCTCCTCTTCAACTGTCCTCCAACGTCTTTTCTTTGTATCTCTTCTAGCACAAGGAAGGCTAAAGGGTTGGGACAATGGGAATATGAAAATGGGTAGAGTTTTTTTGCTATATTTTTCCTTCTTCAAATGGGACCCCTAGACCTTCTTTTATAGGCTAGAAGAAGCTAGGTATTTGGACGAACCTCGGCCATGCATGGTCGAGAGTTTTAGTTAACTCACCTAGAGTTGCGTGTCTCGTCGGCAACTTTCCTTTTTTCATGCTTTTGTCGGTCCACACGGGCTATTTTAGGTCAGCTAGTGTGTACACGTGTGATGTAATGGAGTAGGGTGTGTGGGCCCTTATAAAAGAGGTTTTTTAAAGAGTTGTTCGGCAGTGCTTTGGCAAAGAAGGGATCTGAGATGGCTTGATGCCAGGTAAGCAAGTATGGTGCAATTTAGGGTTATAACAGTCTGCCATTAAGGAAAGCAGGTCCCAAGGTACTAATTGGTTTCTAAGTATAATTTCTAGATAATGTGTTGAATTCAACATGAAAAGACTTGTCTATGGAGGGCCTTGATGTATCCCCCATAATAGACACAAAAATAACACAGGAAAGTGATGTGAGATGGTGGATCAAATGAGTATGGACTAAAATGGGAAACATAAATTGGTAATACTGCAAATGGATGGTTTGAAGTGAAAATTCCCTTGAACATGATGAGGCATGACAAGTGACTTGGTATCATTTAACTCGATGAGTACCAAGAACATAATGTGACGACAATAAGAGCACTCTTCGACTGGAATGAAAACGTATAGCGACACATGGAATTGGTATGACTCAGAGACAAGTAGATTACCCAACTGTAAGATGAGACACAAACATGTGCCATGTTCGAGGGCAACAATAGTTTCCATAAAGGATTCCAAAAACTTGATTCACATCCTTCAATTCCCCCCCCATCCACATAGATGAGTACATATTTCCTTTTTAACGAGATTGAGGAGGATAATAGATGCTCGGTATATCTCATGCTTCGAATGAGTCTCTTGACATATGTTTAAAGAACCTGAGGAAGGAGGGGTTCGATCATGTATGGGTCCTGTAGATCATACTCACATAGGTCCCTCGATGTGTGGTTTTACGAGCCCAAAGAAGGTAAACTCGGTGGTTTTTCATGTTTAGAGAGTCTTAAAAGAAATTAAAGATGACTCCATGGATGAATTTTTCGTAAATTTAGTCTCCCAAGCCCGAAAAAAGTGTAAAACAATATAGGGGAGAATTCTTCTAATCATGATTGAATAGAGTATTCATTTTTCATAATTAGTCTCGTGAGGCCGAAAAAGAGATAAACTACCACTCGAAATATTCCCTTTCAAACATTTTAATGAGTGTGGAAGGAAACAAGATCACTCAAAAATCTTTTCATGTTTAGGAAGTATGAAAAGAGCTTAAAGAAAACTCTAAATAGTTTATTTTTTGTATAGATTTTACGAGTCAGAAAAAGAGATAAAAGTATACTATGTAACCTATTTTCATGTATTAATGAGCATGTGAAAGAACAAATACTGATCTTGGAACTTCCCAACGTAATTTCCAAAGGTTTCGAATGGAACCCATGGATAATTGGTAATTTTCCCACAACTACATGATAGAAGCTAGTGACTTCGCTCCAACATCATGTTTGGAGGCTGGAGACCTACCCCCCCAAGCTTTGTTTCATCCACTGACTCTTCTCCTATCACCAATTCTCATGCCCAATAGACTCTTGGTTATTAATAGGAAAATTTTCACCAGAGGAAGAAAGAGGATTAGCTAACACAGGCGGATGAAATGAAGGTTTATGAGATCCAGTGAAAGACTTGACTCAAAATTTACAATATCTCACAAAAGACTCGACTCAAAATTTACAAGATCTCATAAAAGACTCGACTCAACAGTTATGAAATCTAGAAAAAGACTCGACTCAATGGGAGAGCCAGTTGTTTTATTTTTTAATGATATTGGCATAGGAAAAGAAATTTCATCATGATCTTTGGGTTTGATTCCCAGACCTCTATTTCATTTTTTAACGAGTTTTTCACAAAGAAAAAAACTATGATTGCAAGATAGGTTTCATTTTTACACAAGATTGAATCTAAAAACTATGCTTGAGTCCCTTTCTTTCATTTTTTAACGATCTTGACACAAAAATGGGTACTCTACTCGAAACTGGTGTCATTTTTTAACGATCTTGATATCAACAAATAAACTATGCTCAAATACCTCTACTTGATCATGCCTTCCAAGAGGACAATTCTTTGGAAGGAATACATGTCAAGGGACAAAACTCAAACATGGATTCAAATATATCTTCACTAGATGGAAGAACCACATTATGGAAGGAATACATGTCAAGGGACACGATAGGGGTAGGGAGACCAGGCTCTAATATCCCTATCAAATAGATCACCATGTCAACTAACGGATCTAAATCAAAAGAAGGGAGGGATTCCTTCTCATTTGGAGTTGAATGCATGGGACATGTTGCCACATAATTGACCTAAAGCAAGCTAGATGTCGCTGGCATGTAAGGACCACATAGGGAAGTCGGATGGTTGACTGTCGTATGAGGGCCAATGAATGAAAGCTGGTCTATGGTTCGTATGTTTCCATTGTAAGGGAAACCCATTAATCTAAAGATTATGGACACAAGATCCTTCATAGCATAAACATAGTCTCGCCTGAGGAGCAAATTAAAATACAAGGGGTCATGGACTAACATCACATCAATATAGAGAATTTTCCCTCCTAAAGTAACACGAAACTAAGGAAGGATCCATAAAGGTTGACTATCCCTTTTGTTAAAATCCAACAGATTCTAAGTCATCAATGCAAATTGAGGGGAACCTAAATCTTTCCAAGCAATGGAGGATAAAATACTAATTTATGCACCTTCATCAACAATGGTATGAGGAACTTCCTTATGACAAACCTGAAAATTGATTCGGAAAGGTATATAAGAAGGGAGACGAGGTTCCGCCAGTGCACCCCAACCAAAAAGAATGGCCTCATTACTCAAAGAGGGTTTTGTTGGAATGGGTGAAGTGCCTCCTTGTCCATAAGAATCCATAGAAACAAGAAAGAACTTAGCGACATCCTCACTCTTCTTAGGAGGAGTGGGGTCGAAAAAGGGTGGTATTGGATC
Organism: Picea engelmannii; assembly: GCA_009831015.1. NCBI lineage: Eukaryota > Viridiplantae > Streptophyta > Pinopsida > Pinales > Pinaceae > Picea > Picea engelmannii. The sequence goes on along the minus strand of ML786988.1, from coordinate 240,983 downwards.
GAAAACTTTAACTTCAGTCTCCACAGGAAGAGTGGGATCAATTGAAGGTGAAATAGAATCAATCACTTGATCGCCCGACTCAATTGATGAAGGAAGCAAATGGATAACCTGATCAACCTAATTGACCAATGATGGAATTTGATTGACCAGTTCATCAACCAATGGTAGGTTGGGAGATGGGAGTTTTTGTTGGACATCAACAATGTTTTCCAATAGATAGGAAGCCTCATCCATACGATGGAAGAGGTAACTGCAGTGCGTTTCCTTAAATTAAAATCAAGGAAATTTGACTTGACCCATATTACTTCCAACCTGATTATCAGTAGTTGATGGTTTGTCACTAGCATGACCTACAACAGCTGACAACGTGGGTTGAAAACCTTGAGACCACACTTCTACAACCTTGGAAATACTAGGGAAATCCTTAAGAACATGGTCACCCTTACAAATCCTACAAGGAATTTGGGCTTGCGATGCGTATTGGTAGACTTATTGACATTATCAACACTTCCAACATGATGAAAAATAGTTGGTTGACTACTTCCAACATGTCCTGCATGTTGATATTATGGTAGTTGTGGGAGGTATTAACCTCTATGTGTAACCTTTGACGAGACTAGAATATTCTAGGAAGCAAGAGAAACCCTAAAACATTGGACAATAACTATAGAAGACAAGTCTGCTCAAGAGAATAATTAATATTGAGTTATTATCCTCCAAGAAGAGAATTCGACCCAGTAAGGTGAGTTGGAGTAGTATAAATAGAGGGTTCTAGAGCTCATTTAGACTCACTCACTCTCATAGCTGCATAAGGAAAAGTGGTGTGCATGATTGGAGGAGAACTGCAACTATTGCAGTAGTGACTTAGTCTTGGGTTATGGTTTGGATCTTCTGCTTTGGTTATAGTTTGAAATTTTTTCTTGGTGCACTAGCTTTGGAGAAAGATTATCTTGATTAGTTATTGGTTCTAGGGTTTGCTTCCAAAATTATTTTGTTTTTCAAGGTTAAGGTGCTCGGGGGTGGTTGCGTGCCTATGGTTGGGTGACAAAATTTCTATATTGTCTATGGTGAAATTGAGAGCATATTTTTTATTCTAACAAGTTATGGGCCCACACTATCTTCATAAAGCCTAACCTCTAGAAGGTAGATTGGGAGGATTTGCTCAATCGCAGTTGCAGTTGCAGTCAAAGTTTTTGTTGCAGCAACGAAACCCTAACCCTCATATTGAGGCACCTTAAGTGAATAACTTGACCTAATTCCTCGATAACCTAGTGCGTCCTAGCCTAGCACACCTCTTGGTACTCTCAGCAAGTCAAGACGTCAAGTTTGGAATTTTGGTCAAATCCAATGTTTTACCAAGTCAAAATCTAAGGTTGACTAGTCAAAAGTCAAAATGGAAGAACGTTATGAAGACAAAAGACCTAGCACAAATAAAGTGTATGTTGTGCCCAAGAAAGGAACATTATGAGGTTTACCAATCCTCTAGCAACTAAACCTATGGTCCAAAAAGTCATTATAAGGTTTACCATCGTAGTTGGGTAACAAAGATATGTACCTATACATGTTCTTTTAATTTGTATCATTAGCATGAGTGTGTTTGTAGGAAATGTACAAGGGATATTATCCAAAGAAGTGATCTTGGATTCAGTGCATTAGAAGATCAACACACTCTCCAGGTTTGACTTGATATGTCTCTGGCTGTTATGGTATTATGAACTTCTAGCCAAAGTTAAAACTATAAGCTAACTTTACTCAAGATATTATAAGGTTGAGATTGTATTCTCTAACTCAGTTTTCTATCAAGAGATTATATTGTTTTAAGTTTAAAAGACAAGTCGGAAAGGATACTTGTCTCAAAAGAAAAGAAATCCAAGTGGAACAATAGGAAGACTCCGGGTTTGTATATCAAGTTTTGACATATTTATTATTGTCACTTAGGTGAGTATTGATAATTACTTAGTATATTATACTACTCAATGTACTTATTTGCAAGCATGAAGTAACACCTCCTCTAGGAGATATTTCTTATTCTTGTTCTTAGACAAGATCATCTTAGTAATTCTACCAAGAAAGTATCCTTCATATGAATTTTTTTGTATAGGAAACATTTTTGTTCTTGTTGTATCATGTAGTTTATCTCATGAAAGCTATCATGAAGATGTCTTTCCATGATTGTAGCAATTGTCTATATCCTTGTCCTTATTCTTTTTTCTATCATAAAAATATTGTCTTGGATCTTTATTTTTCTTTTTGTCTTGTTCCTGGAAGGTACCCTTGAAAAATATGTTGAAAAACCTTCATGGAAGTTGTCATAGAAGAAGTTTATAAGGATAACACAATGCTTGCAACAAATACCAAATGGGAAGCAATCAAAATAGATAGAAAATTAGAGGGATTCAGAATCAGAGGGAGTCAGACTCAGAGGAAGTCAGTAATCAAAAGGAAACCAGAATATGCTTGTGACATTTTGCAGAAAGAAAAGAGAGATGCAGCAGACAAAAGCATGGACTCTATCAGATAGAGGGAATTGATTACATAATTCTAGAAACATGCAGTCTCAAAATAAAAACAAGGAAGTTCTAGATATTTCCCATTTAGGCATGAAGCCGGGATTAGGAGGGAGATAATCCCCAATGATATGATCCATTGAAGAATTCGTGAAGACTTATAAATGGAATCTTTGATAGATATAAGGAAATATTCAAGGCTAGAGGGTTCTCCCAGAAGGAGGGAGAAGACTATGATGATAGATTGTTCCAGTAACCAGATATACCTCTACCTAAGCCATTATATCTCTTGTAGTATCCATGGGTTGGAGTTTACATCAGATGGATGTAAATATTGTTCTTCTCAATAGAGTAATTGAAGAAGAAGCATATAAGAGAAACCTATAAGTTTTGAGGTTCACCAGAAAGAGACCCATGTATGCAGATGGAAGAATACCATGTATGGATTCAAGCAACTTGGTGTAGAGAATCTCATTGTACAATAGAAGCATGGTGAAAACTTCCTATGACAAAGGAAGTGTATCGAAATGGTTGTATTGCAAACTCCCATGATGACAAATTTGAAGAAGTTGAGATACTATGATCTAGTAGACCCATCCCTATATCGACAATTGAATGGACAATTGATGTGTTTGGAGAATACTCAGTCGTATATTTGATTTGCTGTGAAAAATAGTTCCAGGTGGAACCTAGCCATGAGAATTGAATAATTGTAAAGCTTGAAATGTATTCATGGGACATTTGAGTTATAATATATAATTGCATGGATTTATCGATTCAGATTGGGAAGGGAGTGAAGATAACAAAAGAAGTTCTTATTGGATATGTTTCAATTTGAGTTTTCCACGATATCATGGGCTTGCAGGAAACATAAGTTTGATTCACTTAGAATTGCAAAATTAGAGTATATTGCAGCTTATGATGCTTGTATGGAAGCAGTGTGGTTCTGTAAGCTAGTTTCTGTACTGTTTGATCAAGTGCTAGATTTGACCATGATATATTTTGATAATCAAGATATGTGAAGCTCTCAAAGAAACTAGTGTTCCATGATAGGTCGAATCACATTGAGATCAAGTACTATTTTCTCTATGATTAAGTCTAGAAAGGAGAATTAGTTCTCTAGTCTATCTCCATTGATGAGTAGATAACAAATATTTTGGTAAAGCCTCTGTCCAAGATAAAGAGTTTGTATACTTAAGGGACAAGTTGGGACTCATGGAGATGACTTACTTATTGGAAAGGGAAGTGATTACTCCATAGATTGAGAGGGAGTACTGATATGTTATTGATATATAGACAGTCATTTTCTAGTTTGGAAAATGGTCTAGGTCGGGCAATCACTTTCCAGTCCGGAAAGTGGTTCAATATTTTTTTGATGGACAGTCATTTTATAGTTCTAAAAATGGTCCACAATGGATAATCATGGTCCAACAAATTGTTGATGTACCATAAAAAGTGATTCCCCTTGTGTATAGTGTGGGGGAATGGTATAGGACAATCATTCTCCTTGGAAATCACTCTAAGAAGTGGTCAAGAAGAATGGTCTGCCTCTTCGAGAATTCATTCTTTCGAATTTCACTATTGTGAGAATTTTTGAAGAATGGTATGATGTAGGAGGTTGGTGCAGGACAATATAAAATGGTCTGGACATTCATTCCCTAGGTAAGACTCATTATCTCTAGGTTGCACTATGAATAGTTCCAGAATAATGGCCTAGTTAGGTTGAATGGTATAGGTTCATCAATTAGGGACAATCATTCCCTAGGGAAGACTCATTCTCTCCAGGTTGCACTGTGAATCATGTCAGAATAATGGCTCGATTAGGTTGAATGGTACAGGTTCAAAAATCAAGGATAATTATTCTTCTATGATTAGGAATAATATTCCAAACAACCCGTGGATGATGTTTAACTTTCTAAGGGAAGATTCTCTTCCAGATCTCACAGATGTGAGTGGAAGAATGTCCCAAATGACGTAGTTTGTATCGTGAGATTGTTGATGCAGGTTGATAGTAGAGGATATGATTTCTATGGAGATTGTATGTCTCTGGAAAACAATTGCATGCTACTATGGTGGATGTGTTCCATTGGTAGTGATTGTGTGTCACTAGTTAGTAGTTGTGTGCTACTAGGAGTGGTTTTCTACCACTGGGCAACAATTGTGTACTACTATGGATAGACACATTTGTGTTCTATTGGATGGAATTGTAGCAGTTGTATACTACTATTTGATTTCCATGGAGACTACCACTAGTGTTGGAGATGATTGCCAACTAGATGGATAGTCAATGTGTTGGTGGACATACATTCTCCAGGTAGAGAATGGTCATGGTAGAACGAATTACTAGTGGACATATATTCTCCCTGTGGAGAATGGTCTAGGCTGAAAGATTACTAATGTATCATGGAATGGTATTTTCCTAAGGCACGGATTGTGATCCGATTAGGAAAGTGGTCCGTGACCAATATTTTCTAAGGCATATGGGTAGAGATTGATCTCTATGGTACATATGACCCGATTAGAAAATAGTACAAGGATGAAATTCCTATAGGAATGGTCTCTGTATCCCATAGGGTGGCTTTCAAAATATAGGAGGACTAACATTCTTCTAGGACGTAGGTACAGATTAGAAGAATGACCCTTGTAGCCTATTGCGGGGCTTTCAAAATCTATTGGGAAAACTATTCTTCTAGGATGTATGTCTGGATTAAAAGAATGGTCATTGTATCACTTTGTTGAGTGAGTGAATTATTCAACATCATGCCTGATTAGTTAGATGGAGTATGGCCTCAAGAGATGATGCATTTGATTATATCATATGATACTATTAGTGGTGATGGTTCTCATGAGACAAAATGTGTGGTTATATTGTTTATATTTGTTGAATGGTCTGTTTGTGCTCAATAACATTTCCTTTAATACCTCCCTCGCTAGGAGGGAGTGTTGATATTATGGTATCTATGGAAGGTAGTAACCTCTATGTGTAACCTTTGATGAGAATAGAATATTAAAGGAAGCAAGAGAAACCCTAAAACATTGGTTAATAACCCTAGAAGACGAGTTGGTTCAAGAGAATAATTAATATTGAGTTATTTTCCTCCAAGGAAAGAATTCATCCCAATCAGGTGAGTTGGAGTAGTATAAATAGAGGGTGCTAGAGATCATTTAGAATATCTCACTCTCGCAACTGCATAAGGACAAGTGGTGTGCATGACTGGAGGATAACTATAACTGTTGCAGTAGTGAATTAGTCTTGGGTTATGGTTTGGATTTTTTTCTTTGGTTATAGTTTGGACTATTGGTTTGGAGAAAGATACACTATCTTGGTTGGCTATTGGTTCTATGGTTTTCTTCCAGAATTATTCTGTCTTTCAAGGTTAAGGTGCTCAGGGGTGGTTGTGTGCCTATGGTTGGGTGAAAATATTACTATATTGTCTATGGTGAAAACGAACACATATATTTTATTCTAACACTACAGTGGTTGGAAGTTTTCCCTCTAGCTTATTTTTCTTTTTCTTAATCTTCCTTTTCTTCTACTTCTTATCCATCTAGTTACTAGTTGCAGAGCTTTCACTAGGTGAAAATGAAGAATGATAATAAGACCCTATAGGAGAATAAGGCAGAGGATCATCATTAGGTTGATGGTATTGGAGGGGAGTACTTACATTCAAAGCACTAGGAGCATTTACGTTCACCGGAGTCGAAAAAAACCAGATTGATAACTCAATAATGAGTCTAGGAAGAGTCAAAGTAGCAATATAAGGAGGACCAATGTGTCCCAAAGAAGGAGAAACAAATGGTATCCCAGGAAAATGGGTTCCTTCGTTGGTAGTTCCAGGAGCTGACACCATAGACATGAACTAAACCCTAAGGGATTTCTATGGAAAACAAACAACACATGCTAAAAAATCTAGGAAGAAAGCCAAACAAACAAACCTTTTCACAGTGAACGTGCTAGTTGGTGATCAAATCTAAAGTCGTAGGATCAATATGAAAAAGGGTTTGATATAGAGAATGTGGATTAGTTACGTTGGAAACCTGCTTAATGGGCTTACACCTTGGTGCAAGTTCCCTCATGGTCTATCTGTGGGTTACCCTCTCAGGAGCCTGAGTGAGTTTGACCAATGTCTAACCCAGGTACAACAAAGACTCCCCTTCGCGATCACCTTGTGTATGAACCCTAAATATAAAGGCTACTTAGGTTACCAACTCCCAGTTAGCCTCCGAGAAAGTACAATCAACAATAGGAATCGAACGTATGGGCATGATATCAAGTCTGAAATTCTTCTAGAGAACTGAAGACAAGAGGACTGGTAAAATCCATAGGACCTTGAATAGATTTGAGATTCATGAAGCATCGAGACCTAATGAAACTAGTGACACTTCAAGAAGAACTTCCAGTATACGATATTTCCACTACGTTTAGTTAAGCTTCGGAGGGGTAATATTTGTTGTTCTCCCGCATGCGACCTCATGTTTAACCCCTGTGTGAGAGGGAGATCCCAACTATGCTTATACAAAAATTGGATTTTCTCTCCCTATCGCAGGATTCTATTTTCTTTTCTTGGATTTGGAAAGTTATTCTCAACACCTATTCCAAATCCCTACACTTAAGCTAATGTAGGTTTGCAGAGACCTAGAAATAATATTTTCTAGATAGATTTTAATTAGCGTTTTTAATTTTAGGTTGTTGTTTACTCGAGGGTATGGAAGTGAAACTGATGATATATGTGACTTTGAATCCAAAAGAGTGAAACATAATGATATGCAAAGCTTTATGTTTGATGAAATCTATCTATGGAAAGGAGAAGACTCTTTTTCCATTCCCAAATGCATGAACCCAATGCAGTTTACCTAATGCAAACTACAAACATGTACCACCCAAAAATTTGAATGCAATCATTTTTTGTTCGTTTGATTAAAAATCCAATGAACCTAAATCAAATTAAAGTTCTTTCTACTTCCTTACTTTCAATGCAAGAATCTAATGCAGATACAAAGGAATATTAAGTAAAAATATTGAACAAGAAATGCACTCAAAACTTATGAGAATTGAGAGAAACTAAGTATGAAAAAACTTACTCAATCAAGAACTCGAAAAGTCGACAATAAAGAACAATGTCAGAATGCCTCCAAAAGGAACCCAAACAATGAAAAAGAGAAAGAGGAAATCACTCAATAATCCTTAAAGATGATCAGCAAGAAACAAGTATTCAAGACTAGGTTGTGGTAAACAAGAGAGTCTCAATCATTGAAAAGAGAGAGATGTTCCAAGGAAGATTGAAAAGAAACTCAAGACTAGTCAAACCTTTACATACTTCTTCCAATTAATCAGATAATTAAAAACATCACGAGACAAACACCAAACTAGTGAAAAACAAGGTGAACCAATCTTGAAACTTAGAAGAGGCTTGCAAGCTTAAAGAAGGAAATTAAAATGAGTGATAAATGTCAATTATACAATCAAATAATTTCAAAAAACAATTAGAATACTTCTAAGTTAAAAATCCTCCTTAGCAAACCTAGCATATCAAGGAAAAAACCATGAATTTTCCTCAAAAAGAGAGAATGGCAGTCATATGCTTAAGAAACATAACGCCAATAAGGAGAATGGTTCCCACTACATGCCTCTATGGTAGCGTCAGTTAGGATAATTTCACCCTTTGGTCATCTACATGGAAGTGCCAATCAAGATAATGGCGCCCTGGTGACAACTACAAGGGTTGGATGGTTCTGAAAAAGTTCAAGAAAATGGTTAAAAGGGACTAAAAACTCAAAAAAACCAAGCAATGACTTTGTAAACTCTTCAACGAGGAAGAGATAAGGGGAAATAGATCATAAAAAAGCATCAAACAAGCAATATCTAATCACAAACAAAGGATTCAAGACGAAAAATAGGAAAAACTAGTTAAAATTCCTTCCTGAGTGGAATGACCAATTTCTGTTACAAAATGTTTTGCCTGCGGACCATTGAAACTTCCCTTGGATTACTAGACCCCTCTACCAAGAAAAAAACATTACAAGTGGACACTAACATCCCTTTAAACGTATCTTAACCAATACGAATGTGAAGGAGAGAAAATATATGATGATCATGTTTCAACATTTGTCCTTGTTGTTTCCAATCCTCGGGCTTGATCTCCAATCTGGCACAAATTGAGATATGCAATGGAAAAAAAAGGAAAACAACTATCTCCTACTCTACAAGTTTATCTACGAATATTAGAGAAACAATAGACAAGAAAATGTAACAAGACATAAACTTGAAGGAAATAGGCCAAGTATATATTAATTGGAAAGCGAAAAAGAGATACTTACAGACCATGATTGATGCAACAAAATCCTCTTCAATATCTACTTGTCCATGCCATTACATGAATCTTGAAATCAAAATGATTAATTCTTTCGCCAATATCAAAGGTTTGATACCTCAAATCTTCCTCCCTTCACCATGGAAAGGCCTCATTATATAGGATTTGGAGGCTTAACCACCATGGAGAAGATCACTCACTAGATACACTAAATTGGGATCTCTAATATTTTTAGGGAGAAAATATCTCTCAATAATTTTAAGGAGAAAATATCTCTCAAGGATTTTAAGGAGGGAATATCTCTCAAGATCCACCAAATTAGGATTTTGGTTTGAGAAAATCTCTCAACCATTCATGAGATTATCAACTTCTCCTTGAGATTAGGAAACTAAATGTGAGGTGGATTCTCACACTAAATTAATTTCCTTTTTATGAATAATAATAAATAATTCATGTGCACATACTATTTTGACCCTCACATGATATATTTCTCCTCCACATTAACTAGGGATTGTGACAATTATTATTTCATGGTGTCAAGGGGTTGCGACACTTGGAAAAGTGAATGTGACACTAGGTAATGTGAATACGACAGTTGCGAGAGTGTATGCAACACTTAACAAGGTGCATACATCACTTTATGACACTTAGGGTGCGAAATTCAAGTGTGACATTTTAGTGTGTAAAAGTATGTGGGAATTGATGTCCTTCTTCATGTCTTCCATTTTGTCATATATGGGGGAAATGAGGTGGTTTTCAAGGTATTGGTTGTGGGTGTGTTTCATGGTGAAAGGAAAACACAAGAATGCAGTGGGTGGGTCCACACAGAAAAGGGGTTATTGGTGAAGGGTACCACTATAATCAGTGTAAGGAGATAAACCCAATAGAATAGGTAGGAAATGAGGGTGTCAAAAAGGGTGGGTGGGTCCATAGAAAACAAAATTCTCACAGGTGATAGATACCATTGCAATCAAGGATAAAAGGGGAATGCAATGGGATAGGTCCCAAATACAGGTGTCGGGAAGGGGTTCAGTTCAACAAGAAAATAGGATTAAAAATGATAGGTACCACAATGATTAGGGTGAAGAGAGGAATCAAAGGGGATAAGTCCTGAATAAGGGTGTCAATGGGACCACTATACTCATTTTTTTCTACTTCTGTAGTTTTATACTATGACTTGAAGAATACTGCAGTGACAATTTGATCAATTTTTTAACAGGAAAAATTATGTAGGAATGTTGCAACAAGAATGTAGGAGGCAGGGTTGTGTGACAACATATCTATTCTATTCCTTTTATACTTTTTTCCTTTCCCAAGGGTTAGGGATTTTAGGTTTCTTATAGAAAAGGGTTTTCCCTATGCTATATCTCTTTGATATACATGCGGGGTCGAACAATAGTACTTGAGCCAATATCTCAGGGCACCAACTAAGGAGGACCAACTATACCCTTAGCCATACTACCCATTACCTAGATACTATAAAGTATCTTATTGAGTGTTGTTCTCTATGTCACTATATAATTCAGGCGGTTGGTCAATTGATATAGAGTTAGTCTTAGGAGACCTAGGGGTCTCCCTATATACCTAATTGTGCGTGGTAGTTATGCTCATGCCAAATTATGTTTGATACAATACTACTCGATGGGGTACCAACAAGGGTTATAGAGGTTTCCAAGAAGGTTAAATGTTTGTTTCAAGTAACCCCGTGAAATCGTCAGTATTTATTGCGTGTAGTCTTCCCCAATTGTATTTTTACCCACTGAATGACAAATATATATGCTTTAAAGGCGTCGATAGTACACGTCTCTACCTTGAAAACAATTCCCAATGTTTCTGCAAAGGAAATAACTCTAATACCACTTGTAAGGTACCATATGTATTATAATAAGTAGAAACAAAAATATTCTAGCAAATACTAGAAGAACAATAAAATAATGAGAATAATAACACCAACAATAATACCTTTATTTAATGAAATCAATGTTCACTTGGCTCTTCGAGGGGGAAACCTCTAGCAGAGTGGTGCTCCATTACAATAATTCTCAAGAAAAAGATTTATCATGCCTCTTACTATTATTTATACTAATTTTATCGTCTAAAGGACACTCTAGAGGAATATCTTTCTAGAAGCAGAAGATTCTATTAAGTCTTCTTACATTAGACTTGTTCACATTATTAAATAGGCCTTATTAACTAATGTCAGCCTTTATTACATAGAAAAGATATTATTATACCTATGTGAGGGGTTAGGGAGGTTATGTCACTAATATATTCAAAGTTTACTATGGCGTTGCATGGCATCATCATGGATCATCCATGGAAATACTCTCCCCAAGTTGATTATTTTATCTTCCCTCCTCGTCACTCTGCTTGTTGTTCATCCCTGGATTTCCTCTCATTCTACCCTCACTTGGCCTCTGGTATTCTCTATGTAGCCTTTTATGTCTCCCTCCCTTCTTCTTCCTTTCCCCATCTCAATTTTGACCCCTTCTTCCTCGGCCCTCTAATGCATCGCGGTTCTCAACGTTAACGACCTCGAAGCCGCAGAGGCAACTCCCTAACCTGTCAAACTCAAGTTGTTACTTCTTAGGCTATGGAAGTTTATGAAGCTCATTCCGTTGGCGGTTCAAGCCAAATTAGATTTGGTTGAAGCAGACACTCGAGTTCATACACACTTCATTGGCAATGAGGTGGTTGATGAGAACATAAGTTCATGGGTCCATGATTTGGGTTCCTACCGCATTAGGGCCACCCTCTACTAAAAACTAATGGACATCTACTATATCCTCAAGATTCTCATGGGTAAAGTCTTTGTGGAAAGGAATGAAGCCCATCAATAAATTCTCTTGCAGCTGGATGATGTCCAAAGACAATTGCGGGAAACAGACCAAAAT
>ML786988.1:210985-227570 GCA_009831015.1 Picea engelmannii | reverse complement strand
TATAGATATATATAATCCTTCCAACAATTATACTTAAATCCAATTGACATGGACTCAAAATATAGTGATTTTTATTTAAGTTCCACTTTATCACTAATTTATTCCATTTTAAAAAATTATAATACTAACAACTCCCTTCTTTTATTTTATTTTTAATATTTTTAGTTATAAAATATTAATAATTATTTTTTAAATATTGTTTTTTTACTTTTAAAATAATTATTAAAACTTATCAATTTACTAAAAGTGTTTTATTTATTTATTTTTACATTTTTTATTTATAAAATATGGTTTTTAATTCAAATCTTCTTAATCACAGAGTGACAATTTTAATTTATCTTTTACAACTTTTTTATTTATAAAATATAAAAAATGGTTTTTAATTCAAATCTTCTTAATCACACGGTATCAGTTATTTTTAAATGTTGTTTTTCATTATTTTTAAAATTAATATTGATAAGTTTTTTAACTATTAAAATTTTACTACTTTTAAAAATTATTAATAATATTATATTTTGTTTATTTTTCAAATTTAAGATATTCATCTTATATATATTTTTATTTTATTTATAATGTTATGTATTTTAAATTAAAATACAAATATTACTTCTTAATATTTTAATTTTATAATAATATATATTGGGATCTCTTATCCCATAAGTACATGGTTTTATATATCAATTTGGTGTCTTTATTTATTTATTTTTCTTTTAATATGAGTAATACATTGTTGATACTTAAATCTAAGAGAGGAATGATTAACAAAGTAACCCTAGATACTTTGCATGAATATATAGAATCAATAGAAAAATGTAGAGAAGAGAGAAGTCAAACTTCAAAGTGATTTAGTAGCCATGCTTCAAAATGAGTATAAATTTATATTATTAGAAGATAATATTTGGAGAAAGATACACAATAAACTATTAGGGTTTGAGATTAGGCTCCAAAAAATGAGGCTAGATTACAAGAAATAGAAACAACCAAGAACAAAAACAATAAGGAAAGAAGAAGAGGTCGAAAAAAATAACAATCTTAGGGACAAGATGAAAGAGATAGAAGAAAAGTTGATTAACAATTTGGCCCTAAATAGTGTGGAACACAAATTGGATACCAAACCTATTAAAGAGGAAATAAATTATCTCATAGAGTTAGACTACGAGCATAACAAAAGAGCCTTGAACCTCATAATTTCGGGGATAAAAGAACAAAAAGATGATGACATATTAGCAATAGTCATGACATAATTAAATAATAAATCACAAATCGAAACAATTGGCCTTATAAAAGCAAAAAGGTTGAGAAAAATAATTGAACATAAATATAGGTTGATTGGGCTTATGGTAAGCTCTAATTCCAATAAATATGAGATACTTAGTAAAACTCTGAGCTTAAAAGAGTTTTGAACATCTATAAATGAAAACCTCATTCAGAATATCAAACAAAATTAAAGAAAGAGGTTCAAAAGGTAAAGGAAGCTAGAAAGGAAGGAAAATGGACAATAATTAGGAATCGAAAAAGATAACAATAAATAACAAATTGAAATATTTCGAATCGTAACATTTTAATTCATCAAAACTTTAGTGATTTTGGAACCCTTCTCTTAATATTTTTCAAGCATTGAAATAACATTTAAAAAAAATCTAAGTAATCTCCTACTTTTCTCAAGGTTCGATAGACAAATTTGATCTCAATGAAGGCTAACCACCACCACCATCATAACTATAAATTAGAACATATAATTAATATAAAAAATATTTATATATTTTAATATAATAAATTGATATATGATTTATATATTTAATATAATAAATTGATTTTTTCATAATATTATTATTTAATTGATGTTATTTCATGATAGTATATTCAAACACATATTTTAAAATTTAAAATTATAATATATTCAAATAAATATTAATATATTGAAAGGAAATTTAAACAAAATATTTATTTAAAAAATATATATAATATTTAATTTTTATTATTTTTATATTAATAATTTTTTTTTTTACAATATATTCAAATAAATATTAATATGTTAAAGGGTTGGGGAAACCCTAGTCACAGACTCCCGGACCCAAGAGTTGGGATTGATTCTTGCATGGAGGGTTTCGTGTTCTGATGGTTGAGCTCTCTTCTCCGGGAGTGGTTCTGACATGTGTCTCTGGTGCGGCTTTGGATAGTGTTGCAAGCGATTTTCCTTCTAGTGGTGGGTTGGGGGTGTTGTTGCATGTTATGATATGGTTCTTGTGAGCTTGGATCTGGTGCCTCCTTTATCTTTCCTGGTGGGATTCGTTTTGTTCAAGTCCAGGTTTGTTCTGGTGTGTTGATTTTGGATCTATGGATATGCTTCTTTTCTTCGATTCCCGTGTCTTGGATATTGCCTCTGATCACCATCCGTTGTTGTTGCCTAAACCCTTGTTGTTGTACTCTTTTGTGCATATTTGTTGTGTGGTTTCTTGATCTGGTGGTTTGTGGTGGGTGCCAAGCTCATTTCTCCTTTTCATCTGGTCTTTTGCAAATCGATCCATCTATTGCATGGATCCAGGTTTGGATTTTTCACATGGATCTTCTTCTTTGGCGGCCTAGGTTTTTTTTCATTGCCAGGTTTTTCTTTGTGGGTGTCCCCTCTCCTTTGGTGGTCATCTTTGTTTCCTCCTTTGGATCACCCTCTCTAGTCTCAGGGTCTTTTTTTTGGTTTGATGTATACCCTCTACTATCTGGTTCTCGTTTCAAATTTTTTGTTGTTGGGTTCTAAATATTTGAAGCTAAGATTCAGGGTTTTAGATCCTCTCTTTTTGCGAGGAATATATGTCGCTCTGACCTGGTTCATCCCAAATCTGAGTTTTCTTTGGAGTCGTTCATTGTTGTTCTCTCTCAGTAGGGTTTTTTTGGGGTTTTCTCACTCGTATTGATGGTTCTTCTCTCTGGTTATGTTGGTTCGTTTAGGGTTTGATGTTTTCTCAAATCAAGGTCCTTTTTTGAGGGCTTCGGTGACTCTCTCTTCCTCTTATTAGATGGGGCGTTGGGCCATCCATTTGAGGTCATCTCTAAGAGCATGCAATATTGATGCATTGACACTTTGAGGTCCTTTTTTAGGGCATGCAACATTTTGGTTTCTCTTTTTCTGGTGTTTGTAGGATGGTGTTTTCTTTGGCACCACTGCTTTCTGGTTCTGTTGACGTGGGAGATTCATACCGTTGTAACCTGGTCCTTCCGTCCTTCGGGGTTTTCTTTTGTATTTCTTTCCTAACTTTTTTTGTGTGGTGGTGTTTCTTGTACTTCAAAGGTCGTTTTCTAACTCATTTCGGGTTGTTCCCAGCTCATTATATTGTATATTTGTTTGTGACTTATTAGCCATCTTTTGGGCCCCTTCGAGCTTCTATTTTCTGATCACTTTACCCATGATTAGTTCATGTTTAAGGCACCTACAAAATGTAATTTGATTATCTTCGGATGAATAAAATTATGTTTTTTTTCATAGAAAAAAATATTAATATGTTAAAAGAAAATTTTAATGAAAATTTATTTTAAAAAACAAATATAATATTTCATTTTTATTATTTTTATAATTAATAAATAATGATTTTGATATTAATCTTTCGAATCTTATCTTATATGTTGTACACTTAAAAATAATTAAATATAACTTTTAAATTTTTATTACTTTTATAATTAATAATTTCAATGTAAATCTTCCTAATCTTATATGTTTACCAATGAAAACTTACATTTCTTACCAATAGAAATATCCAACGTCTTGACTAGTGCAACAATATGATTTGGTTACTCTTTCGATGCCATCTTTTCCTTACCAAATAGGACTTGGATATCCTCTAGCAAAGTAGGACTGGATGTGTTAGCTTCTCTACAAGTTAGGTGTATAGGAAACTTATGATCAACTTATGTCAAGGGTCACCTAATGTCATATGGAGTGAGGTATGCAATCCCAAGCTTTGGCTTAAATATCAATCTTTCAATAACAATTGGGTTGGAAATGACATACTAATTAAGATAGTGTTTGTAATTGAGGTTTTCTTTTACCCTAGTATTGGTTAGTATAACCGCTTATTAGTCCCTTTCGTAGGCATAGAGGGACTCTAGCGATCGATAAATCATTGACATGGCATTAGTTTGTGCGTTGACCAGAAATATATCGCTATTGTCTATTGTTGGAACAAGGGAAGTGAAAACATCGATTTTTATATAATAAAAAGTATCATGTTTGTTAAGATCTGATTGGACAACAGATTGGAGGTCTTATTGCCACTTTCGCTATTCCCAATGTAAAATATGTTTGCATTTCCAAAGTATTTGGTGGTATATGGTCTTTTTGAATCATAAATGTTGTTATGCATTCGTGGAATGTGGATTGATGCTAGCATTAGTTCGAATGTTTCCCCTTAGCATTTTCTGCTGGGTTGAATACATTCTGCATGATATTGCTATGTATGACTTATGCTTTATTGTTGCGTGCTTCGAGAGAACAAACCTTCCATGTTTCATCTTTTCTTAAATTCTTGCACAGGACTATGCCCTTCGATGGTCCTTACTGTCTTAACTGTTTACCTAAAAGCTCTGCCAGTGTTAAATTTTTATTGTACAGATGCCTTGCAATACAGTTTTGTTCATGGCCAGTATCCCTGCTCTTGTGCTCCATCCTTGTTCGTCGTTTCGTTCAATGATTCTGGTTCTTGTTTGATTCAACTTTGTAAAGTTGAGGTCCTGCACTTGCAGTTCGAGCTCTTTGTGGTTGTTTGATGGTTTGTTTTTCTTCAACTTTACAAGTTGTTGGACCTGTTGTTGCGGTTTGCATTTTTTGTGGCACTGAGGTCTTCTCATATTTTTTTGACGGGTAAGTTTCCTTGTTCTTGGTGATTTTCAATATTCTATTCCATACCATTTTTGTCTGTGTTCTTATTTTATGTTCCTGGAAACAATGTGTCTTCATATGGCGGATGTCGCATCCATAGTTTTTCCGAAAATTGCAATGCGGAGGCCTTTGTGAAAAGTGGTTGGGAGATATAAAAAGATGGAACCATCGGGCGGGGTGTAGACGCAGTGTATGCTTCTACTCTGTGGGCCAAAAAACTGTGTCTTCCTGTTTTCTTTTTGCTGAGTTAGGTTATGCTTTTATTTTTTGGCGGTCTTTCTTCTGTTTGGTTCAGTTTCCAGTGTCGGTTTGTTTTCTTCTCATCTACTATGGGAATTAGGGGGATTCAAGTTGAGAAGAAGAAGGTTTAAAGATACATATGGGGATTGGTGCACAATTTTTCTTTTCTTTTTTATTTTACTAGTTTTTATTTTTTGCCTGTGTTTTTCTCTATTTTGATAGAAACTGAAAGTAGCTAGCAAACAACTTCAAAATGACAGTTGAAAAGATGAAAGAGGTAATAGATGTTGAGTCATATGAAAAAGATACACAATCCATCGTACATGACAACATTGACATGGTTTTACATAGGAATGACCTTTTTAGATTGGATGCATTCTCGTATACTGTTGGGGATTGCCTTTTCGATACATTCCAGCTTCTATTGCATTTTTGGTATTCGTCGACTGAGTTGTGCAATGGATTGATAGATTATTTCTTGGCCTGTTTTAAAAATGACGATGTTGAGGCTTTGCAGTCCTATGAATACGAACTGGAATCTGATTTTCTTCGGCAGTTGCATGGAATACATGATGTGGCTACATATTTTTCAAAGATGTGGTTGTCTACATCTCCAGTTATGCCTGCACATCAGAGGGGACTTTGGGGAGATATATTTTGTATTTGGTGGTTGTCTAACTGATTGAATATATCAGTTGGCATATGGTCATTGACAAGAAAAACAAGATATCTACTATTCAACAAAACTGCATTTGACAATCCATATTGCATTTTGTTCCATGATGTTGATGCCCTCAGTGGCCATTATGAACCATTGTTGTACAAAAACATTTCCATATGCAATATAAAAGGTCCTCGTATCTACTTGTTCATTATTTGCAAATACCTTCAATCACAATGGAAACATATTTTGGATGGTATAGATTGCTATGGTTTACAACTGGCAACAAATGTTGTGTCTAGCTGTGGAGATAGTCTGTTTAATGCAATTTGATGTTTGGTAGCAGCTGACTTCAATGTTTAGTTGTTGCATCTTTACACTGTACAATCCTTCTGCAATGGCATTATAGGCAACAACGAACATGCTTTTAGGTGCTTGCATCAACACCTTTTCCCATATCTCATTGAAAATATGTCGGCAGTTGGAAGTTAGCAGGAATACCTTGTGAACATGGTGCTTCCATATGAAGAAGGGAATATGGAGGGTTGCAGATTCTGTTTGCAATGGTTGTCTATGGTATTCAAGGTCAAGATCCAGGTTTGGTCGGCCTTGCCCGCTGGCACTGTCCATTCCTAGGTTACCAATTCAAATTATGATTGAATAATTCACATCCTATCGTTGAAAACAGATACAACACATATCCATTATGAACCTTTGCTTGGAGATATCGGTAGTTCAGGGTTGAGTATGCATGCCACCCAAACAACATCAAATTTGCATACACGTGGAATGCCTTTTAGTCAAAACGAGAGTCCTCCTGGTTGCGATATGGGTAGGTAGGGATTGAACAAAAAAAACATGCGTAGAATTCATTTCAGTTGTGATGAGGCCATAGAGGGATTAAACAAACAACGTAGAGTAAGTTATCACAATTTGAAAAAAATTATTCGTCAAATTCATCTGACTTCTGATAAAAAAATAGAGGCCTTGAACAAAAAACGTAAAATAGTTTCTGAGAAACTGGGTGAGAGTGAAATTCATCCCAATTTACACTAGGTCATCCCACCCTTGGGCAAGAAATGTAGAGTAAGTTACCACAACTTGAAAAAGTTCATGCACGAGAGAAAAAAATGCATTGCTACACTTCCTTTTAGAGAGAAACTCACATATGACAATGTAAAGAAATTTGTTCGTGCAGAACATAACATAAAAATGTGCACTTGCATATCCCAGAATGGTCATGCAACTGTGGGAGTTCGTGGTGTACATGAAAAATAAGAAACAATTTCTACCCATACTTCCCTGCGAAAAAAAAATGCAAGACAAACCTACATGAAATAAATGAAAGACACTCCTTCCATTGCATGTGCAATTTGTGAACAATTGAATTTTTCAAAAAACAGTAAGTCTTTCACGCTTGATTTGCATGCAGAATACCTTCGTCTGAAAGCCCACGATAAACCATTTTCCAGTGAGAAAGTTTGTCTTCCATGCAAACGATCGCTTGAAAATGGAAAGCTGCCACAGTTTGCAACCCCTGACCTAATAAGATGTAATACACCACTAGAATATGTAAGTGCACTTACGGAACTTGTGGAGAGACTTGTCTCTCTACGAATTGCATTTTCTCAAATCAGACCTTGTGGTTGTAAGTGACCCGAGATGGGCTTAACATGATCAATTATTAATGTGCCTGTTCAGCTAGATGTTGTGCAAAAAGCATTGCCATGGTTCATTAATAATACAATTACAATTGTTGTGGCTTTGAAAAGATGCTTGCAATACAAAAATGCATTTCAAACAGGAAAAGTATGTGTGCATGTTGTTATGAAAGCATTAAAGGAAATGTGTTCCAGGGCCTTGTACAAAGCAGAGAACATTTGTATAAATTCCAACTAGAACAATGTTCTCGTAGAAGAACATGGAAACTCTACAGAGACTCTTAAAAATCCTGGTGATTCTGATACAAGTGATGAATCGGAGACTGAAACACCTACTGAAACATTGGTCCATGGATTCACTGATTCACAGTGCATTCGTGACTTGCAAGACAAAATTGTTGAAACCGCACCTGGCGAGGGGCAGCGTCCACTTGGAATATTCAAGGAAAAATTCGCTGAGAAAATGAACTTTCCAACACTATTCTACGGAGATCCACGTGGCACTTCTATTATAGAACGATTCAGTTATCATAAAATAGTTCGATGGGAGCTACTACATTCAAGCGGTTACTTCTCCTGTCACATAACAAATTTGTTTTTTAAAACAATGCACATAATAATAGAGCAAGTTATGTCCTGCATGTGGGTCCGAATAAGAAAAGGCCAGTTGCAAGGAAGAAAGTTGTTGGCCAAGGATGTGAAGTACAAAGTAAACCTAGAAAAAAATCTGAAATCTGATATTGGATACATATATTTCAAGAACATCTGCACCTCTCTTGACTATTTGCAACAAAACATTTTTTTTTTCAATGATCCAGCAATTGGGGCCGCCAACATTTTTAATCACATTTACTAGTGTAGAGCATTGTTGGGATCCATTGGTGGTTACCGTTTCTTACCTGCATAGTAATAGGAAACATAAAAAAAAAACCGATACACTGGAAAATAACGACATTGACTACCTCATAAGAAAAGACCCGGTGACATGTACTCGATACTATAGACATAGAAAAATTATTTGAGACATTTGATATGCCATGATGAAACGTTTTTTGGAAAAATATCGGACTACTTTTTTGTGACTGAATTCCAGAATAGGGGAAATGAGCATGACCACGCACTGTTGTGGATAGAGGGTGCAGCATTCTATGGAGCTGATAAGAATTCAGAGATCGAACAATTTGTGGATAAATACATAACATGCAATATAGATCATTTGGAACCAGACCTTGTGAAATTCCATAGACATTACCAGACAAGAAGTTGTAGAAAATGAAAAAGCTCGCATTGCAGATACAATTTCCCCGTTCCGCCAATGAGAGCTACAAGAATCACAGAGCCATTTAGTTTAGAGGGCAGTGTTGTTGTTGAGAAATATAAATCCTTGTTCACATTTCTAGAATAAGGAGGATTTGATGAAATGATGAGCTTTGATGCCTTCTTGACATAGGTAAATCTATCAGAAGATGAGTACATCCAAGCCATACAAATAACACTTAGGCAACCAACACTTTTCCTTAAACAAAAAATATCACATATATGGAACAACAGTTTCTCCAAGGACATGCCATTTATGTGGAAAGCAAATACAGATGCACAGTATGTGCTGAATGCATATGCTACATTATCATATTGCACCTCGTATATGACGAAGATTGAAAAATCTATGATATCTACATTCAAAAAAATATGCAAAGAACACGGAAGAAGTCATATTGATGCCATACAAATGATACGCACCCTTGGCAATACATTGCTTAATATTCAACAAATGTCTACTCAGCAAGCAGTTCACATTGCCCTTTCTTTTCCCCTCACTTGTAGTTCAAGAAAACGTGTCTTCATAAACACATCTCCACTTGAAAAACACACATTTATGCTTAAACCACCAGTTTTGTTGCAACAAGAACCTGACAATTCAGAGGACGTCATATGTCTCTCTATTATTGATTATTACATCCAGTGTCCATCTCCTTTTAGGCATATATGCTTAGTGGAATTTGTATCACATTACAAAAAAAATGGGACACCCATATCAAAAATTAAAAATCCCTCTGTTATACGGTTTGTCAAATACAATAAACATTGTGACTATGAAAACTATTGTAGAGAAAAATTGTTGTTGTACGTTCCATTCCATGAAAATGAAGAGACATTAATACATAACTTCTCTACATCGGAGGCTGCGTGTGTTGCCTTTGAGACTATAGTGCATATCAATGAAGCTAGATTTACCTACAATGTTAATCCAACATGGGGCGATCTAGAAGATTCACTTAATGACCTAGAAAACCCTGGTGATCATGATGAGACATTCAAAAACCCAAAAACAACCAGAACTCCTTCTGAGTCCTATGACTTACGAGTGGATTTTCCTCATCCTCCAATGGCTAAAAGTGAAAAACGTATCAACGTTGGTTTTCAAGTTACAAAAAATCCTTTCTTGATTGAAAATAATGAATACCACAGAATAAGACGTCTATTGAATCGCGAACAACAAACAATTGTAAAGGACATTGCCCTTAAAAAATGGTTGAACATGAACAGTCCTGTGCACGTGTTCCTTACAGGCGGAGCAGGAACAGACAAGACATTCACAACTAAAGTATTGTTCCAAATGATTATACGAATCTATGATTCAAATAATTTATCTGATCCTATGAAACCAAAGAGCCTAATAGTTGCATACATAGGAAAAGATGCATACAATGCTGGTGGAACAACATTCAACTCTGCATTTTTAATGCCTTTTAACAAGTCACAGTTTCTTCCACTTAGCAAGGAAATGTTGGATACATTATCTAAGATTTACGAGGAACTCCAACTTGTCTTTATAGATGAATCATATTTGATTGGTGGTCGCTTCTTGTATTCCATTGACAATCGGCTAAGAAGCATAAAACATGTGCAGACCAAATACTTTGGAAACATTGACATGATCTTCTGTGGTGATCTTTACTAGGCACATCCCATCCAATATTCTTTGATATTTGAATAACCTATCATTAACATGGAAACAATGACCCATGACTTCTGGAGAGACAATATTAAATTCTTTGAGTTGCATACTACAATGCGCCAGATAGATAAAACATTCATTGCAATTCTAAATAGAATGCGCACAAACAACCAAACATATGATGACTTGACCTATATCAATTTGAGGTGCTTGCGGCCTGCACCAACAGATACAACGTTCCCTTACCTGTTCTACAGAAATAAGGATGTTGCAAAGCATAATAGCCACATGTTGTCACTCATGCCTGGCGATAATATCATCATAAATTTGATCAACTTGGAAGAAGAGAACCATGGAAATGTCCCACGTCATGAACATTCAGTCACTTTACCTTTGCACCTTGCACTGAAATTAGAAATGCTAGTTTAAATATATGCATGTAACTATGATTCGTAGGATGGCTTGGTGAATGGTGTAAATGGAATACTAAAAGGCTATACGAAGATAGAAAAAATATATGTCCTTTGGATTAAGTTCCATGAACCTCATATAGGAAAGCAACAAGCAAACAAGTTGTCTTATCTATATAATTCAAACACTACAAGCGATTGGACTCTTGTTTTGTGAATATTAAAGCCAATATTGACATTAGCAAAGGCAGGTCGACTAAATATTCGCAAATAGTTTCCGATTAAACTTGCATGTGCACGTACAGTCCATAGATCACAAGGCCTAACACTTGATAGTGTTGCATTTCAGCCTGCTGGAATTCAAAGACATGGAATTGTATGCATAGCACTGTCCTCTGTTAGAAGCATAGATTCCTTGTATTTACTAATTCCTCTGACAAAAGATAACTTCAGAGTACCACCATAAAATGGAAACTGCGTTATGATTACCAATCCATACAAAAAAATTCATTTGTATCAATATTGTCGCTTAACACACTCAACTTAAATGCACACGTGGAAGATATATTGAATGACTATGATTTAATGAAATACGATATTCTGTGCTTGCAGGAAACACACATGGCATTATGCATGCAGAACAAACAATTCCCAAATCACAATTGCATATCAAGTTACATTACACATGGGGTGATGATACTGGTGAAAAAACATGTACCAATTTTGAACCACATACATATCGAAGAAAAGAATGTTGAACTGGTGCTTGCCAAATTTTTTTCCCATGGAACAGAAGTTGCAATACTAAATCTGTACGTTGCTCCCCATGCAACATTCTCCAACATAGTAAATGTTATTTCCAATGCATTGGACCATTTTTATGTGAATGGATCCATTGTACTTGTAGGAGACTTCAATATTGACATGCTACAAAATACTGGGAGAATAAAAGAATTGCAAAATTACATGTGCAAATACAGTCTGTGGTTTCTTCTGAACAACATAGCCCATTTGAAAAACACACTTATTGACCATGTCTGGTCCAATGTGCTAATTTCTCAATACAATATGTTTGTCTTAGACACATATTGGTCTGATCATGATAAAATTGGTATTGCACTTGAATTATGACATATACATCAAACTTATTGCAAACTCATATTTCTATGCTCCAAAGCATATCTATATCCCTGATTTCTACACATAGTGTTCTGGTGAGCATACAGATGATCTTCTACTCTAATTATAAAATATACATTGTGAAAAAAAAGAAAAAATAAGGTACATCCTCAAAAAAACTATTTGTGACTATATTCATTTTATTCAATTTATATATATATATATATGTACATAGTAGTTGCCTTTTTCTTTACATCTAAGCTTATGTTCATATCCCTTTTGTTTTGTACTTTTTTTTTATAGAAACAGAAAGGGAAACTAGAAGGCGCAAAGAACTCCTACCGAGAGATGTACACAAATCAATGCAAAGGTGCATTCTTTTTCTGCCTCTGTTCCATAGTAAACAATTTTTCCTTTACTTTCTCTGAATTTGTCAAACTTGTTTGCAGGTATGTTTTTTTTTTTCTTTTTTTTTTTTTCTTGCTCTGAGAAGCCACTACGCTACACATCCGCCATCCAACAGAACTTCAATGTTGAGATAGCCAGCCCGCAAGTCCATTTGTCAATATGTATATCGCCATACTATAATTGCTATTTACAGGACACAGAACATTAGAGGCACAGTGTGCATCCCACAAGTGTGCGATCCAAATAAGCGGCTAAGTATGGAATAATGGATCTGTGCATCATAAGCAATTTGTAGGGAACCGAACAATAGACACCCATTTCTAACCCCGCCAACCTGACAACGCACGATGCACAAACTGTACATGCTCTATAAATTCTCAGCCACCCGGCAAGTCCGCTTGTCAATTTGTATATCATAGAACTGTATGTGCTATTTGTAAAACATGGAACAATAGAGGCCTATGTTTTGACCCATCCCATCCGAGAACCCACAAGTATGGAATGCAATATCGGTACACGATCTATAAAATCTCATGTCCATACTTTATAAAGGCACATATTTACTTTTGCCTCATTTCTACACACATTGATTTGATAATTACAGACTTGGTGTTGCACATGAATTATGAAATGTGCAGTGGGAGTCATACGGAGCCCTTTTCTTTGCTTAGGCAATTTTGAACTTGCCAGCCTGAGAACCCAATTTCTATATGGCATAAATCAGCCTAATGTACAACCCGCAAATATGTATTGCTCGTTTGTGGGATCTGACCACCCCTGGAGTAGAATTTTGAGCTGGTAACCTTGAAAATCCACTTCTCAATTTATTATCATAAGATATTTGCAAGGCACCGAACAATAGAGTGTCGTTTTTTACCCCGCCAGCCCGACAACCTGTGATCCAAAAACTGTAGATGGCCTATCAAATGTCGGCCAGCCTACAAGTCCACTTCTCAGTTTGTATATCATGGAACTTTGCGTGCTACTTGTAGAACACCGAACAATAGAGTCCTTCTTTTGAACTCGCCTGCTCGAGAACCGTGATGCCAAACCATGCACTTTTAGACTTGGCTATTCCTTCCTTGCTTTCTCTTCCTCATGGTCGTTACCTTTGCACATGTGCATGATAAAAAAATATTGTTTATATATATATATGTGTATATATGTCTTCTTTCTAAAACTTTAATACTAACAGGTCATCATACAACTACCATCTAAGTTGTCATTGATGTGCGCAAGGCTCGAGAAGTTTTTCCATTAATGCAATTTTTGTGAAGCATTTTCTTCTCCCTTCCCAATTTTAATTTCAAATGCCATGGAATGTCATTCACACAACACTAGCTTGCCTCGTTCATGAAACCTCCAATCGCTTCCTAGTCTTAATTTCAAATACCATGCAATGTCTTTCGCACGCCACCAGATTGGTTCGTTCATGAAACCTCCTATCCTTAAATGTTGTTGGCCATAACACTCACCTTCACACTTCTAAGTTTTCATTAACTACGTTTTACTTCTAACAAGTCACCATACAACACGCATAGATATTGTCATTAATGAGGAGATTTTCCATTCACACGCATTGAAGCAATGTTTGCGGGGGGGTATATTTTCCCCTCCATTTATTCATTTCAAATAGCGTCTGGAGCCAGCCAACCTTTTGATAAACTAGTCGCAGCAGCTCCACAATAGTTTTGTAGAGACACAGTGAACATATTTTTCAAGAGCTTCCCGTGCAGAAGAACAAAAAAATAATTGTAGGGGAGGAGGTGGAGCAGCTCGACATTTACCGTCAAATCATGGATCTTGGCACTGATCTAGAAAGCATATTCTACAACCTTGATCATCTCGCACACGCAATTCAACATGCCTGCTCAATGGACATCGTTGGTGCTGACATTTTTTACGAAGATGAATCCTTCGTATTCCAGAGCGTTGTTTTTGAAACTGAATCAAAAAAATTAATCATTGAAAAAAGAGATGTAAAAAATAAGAAAATAAGACATCTTTCAGAACTTGACTTTGCCAATATGCACACATCCAAAATCTCTGAACTTCATAGGGCAACCAAAGATGCTCTTCATGATTCTATTGGAGTCATTGAAGCTGAAAATGTTAGACTAAAGAACTAGATTAAGGAATTAGAGGAAGCTTTGTTTCCTATGTCATTGCTTGGAAGTTTTTGGAAATAGCCATGCCTACGACTATGTGCACCCCTAAAACAAATCTAAAAGGGTCCTCCAGCTTCCTCGCATCCTTTAGATGATATGTCGAGAAAAATATCAACAAAAGAATAGAACTGATTGCCAAGACCTGGGAAACATCACAGAATATGGATTTCCTGGGGAGCAGGGCACATAACTTTATCCCACTTCTGCAAACGGATTTAAATAATGAAGAAAATTTCTATCTGCACTCGGTCATCCCTTTCACCTTTCATGTCAACAACACACCAGAGATGAGAAGAACACAACATGATCTCTTGTCCAAAAAAAGGCTCACTCAATTAGAAGCATGCCGAAAACGGAAAGTGAAGAACCAATACCTAATTGGGAAATCGTGTGAGCAAGCAATATCAAATAAAGAAACATTATTCACAAAGCTCACCAAAATAGACTTAGCAGGAAAGACAAACGAGTTCCAGGACCCTAGCTTAATCCTCAACTCACTAACGTTAACCAAGCAAGATTTTGATCAACAAGTTGATAATTTGAAGGCTTTGTCTTTATAATTGTTTTACAGAATTGTTGAATATGATGAAGAAGAGATGCACAACTGGCTAGTCGGGTATTCACTACAAAATGGAGACATTCATGAAGGTCTGTGTAAACTTTTAATTGATCTAAGAAAATTAGAAAATGAATTTTTCAACATTTGAATCCACAATGACATCAACGTCGCCCCCTTGAGAAGCTATATTGAAGAGAACTTGAAGTGGATCAACCACGAAATCCAACAGGAAAATGCATAAATCCTTTGTGTATCAATCCAGTTATTGAAGCGAGTTGCCCACAAAAACCAATAGGGAAAGGAATGATCAACCAAACACAAAAATTACTTATACGTACCATCCCTGTAAGTGTATAGCGATATTCATTTCTTTATCAATCTAGTTATTACTTTTCTGAGTAGAAATCTATAGACAAAAAACTGATCTTCGCATTTCTACTTTCTAGGTATTACATTCTAGCATGTCCAAATTCTTTCCACACTCCTATTTCTTGTGCATATTTATGTTATGGTCCACGGGAGACCCAATCCCAGTCTATATGAAAAACTTATTTACATTTCCATCGATATGTAACAAACTATTATTTTTTTCATATATTCCAAATAAAACTATTCTTTTGTCTCCTTATATATTTATGTCTTCCCAGATTTTTTATCTTCAGCTATGCTGAATGTGAAGTCATTCTGTTTATTTTATCTCTATTCTCTTTTTTTATTTTTCAAAATAAAGTATGACATAAATCACTCACTCAAATTCGACATATCATATTTCACACATATATATGTTTCTTTAAATTTCCAGGAATATGTAACACGTTTCATTTTTTTCCAATTTTCAACCCCCCAGCTCGACAACCCACGCTCCAAAAATTGCCTAAGTATGTAATCTAGGCTCCGTCACACTATATAGAATGAGGGTTCCATACATTCTCTATAAAAGAAGATATTCCGTATGTATAAAATTAAATATCTAATTTTAAAAATTATGTTTTTGCTATGTACAATTTATGCTCTCCAGGAACCTAGTTTGATACATTCCAATTTCTTGCATCCCCAATCCCCTGTTTTAAAGAAAACTAATTCAAGAATGTTATTTATTTGGTCCTCCTGTCCACCACCCTATGTAACAAACATTGGTACTATATTTTTGGAACATTTTCCCACCACCGTCTGTAAAACCTATGTAAATAAAAGTAATTCTCGACTGTTAAATTTTTGGAACACGAGCCCCTTGAAATTCAAATAGTCCGCAGGTCCTATTATCAATTTTTACATTACGGAACTCTCGGTGCTCTTTGAAGGTCATGGAACAACAAAAACCCACTTTTCAAGTCCCTAGCCCGAGAACCCGCCATCCAAAAACTGGCTAAGTATGGATTGAGGGTTTCATCTATGCTCTAATTCCGGAAGGCTACTTTTCCTCCTACTTTTATGTGTTCCTGGATTTTCCATTTTTAGAATGAACTATGACATAAATCACTTACTCAAATTTCAGATATCAGATTTCACTTATATATATATATATATATA
>ML786988.1:145994-187906 GCA_009831015.1 Picea engelmannii | reverse complement strand
CGTACACAGGTGTTGTCTGATGCGCTACCACTCGAAGGGGTACCAACAGGGGTTACAAGGGTGGCCAATAGATGTGTGCTTAAGAACCACTTGTATTTCCTGCGTGTATGAATCCCTCAACCGCGGGTTTATGCGCGTAACGATAGATGTTTGTGGCTTAAAGACGTCGGAATACGTCTCTACCCTGGAAAAAAAATACCCACAATTTTTGCCAAGGAAATTTCTCTGATACCACTTGCAAGATACCAGATATATAAAATATGCAGAACGTAAATGAAATGCTAGAAATGGCAGAATAACAGTAAAATATCCAGCATAATCTTCACAATACACAGAAATGATATACGAAATAACAATAGAAATAACACTTTGATTCAGATAGCAATGTTCACAGGCCTCTTCGAGGGGGCAACCTCCAGTCGAGCAGCGCTCTGTTACAATAATATCCAAGCTAGGGTTTTCATACCCTCGACCCTTATTTATACTAAATATGTCTTTTAAGAAAAGCATCTAGAGGAAGATCCTTCTAGAAGCAGAAGCTTCTATTAGGTCTTCTTACATCCGCCTTATTCTATTTTATTGAAAGGCCTTATTAATATTGACCTTTATTACATCCGAATACATTGATCTACCTATGTGCGGGTTAGGACCTTAACATTACCCAAGCTAACGCTAGACGATAAAGGGTGATTATGAAGTAATCGTTTGAAAGGTTGGGTAATCCCACGAGGGAAGGGTGTTAGTTGAGATACAAACAAATTGTAGATTACTCATGCCCTTGAAAGTTATCATGGCCCAATCTCCTACCTTTGAACATGTACAATTTCATTGTATTACTTTAGCTCACATAGATTTTAATTTTTGGGGGGAATGTCGTCAACTATGGGTCACATGCCACTCTAAACCATTTCTCAAGTTCATTGTGGCTCAAGGACTCTCTAAGGGGAATAATTAGTACTTTTCTCCATGATATAGTTGATTGCATATTCTATGGATCTCAATCCATCCTCCTCTTAAATATGATGTATATGGGCTACCATCATATAAACTTGAGGATAAATTCCATATGCTATATCCTCTAAGTTGCAAGTTTTTATATAAATCCATATGGTGTATGCTTGTGGGGTGTATTGTCTTATATACGGTCGGACTATAATGCTAGTGTGACATGTTAATTTTGGTCACATTGTCACACTGGAATTATAGTTCTCATACATGTTGATGTGTATCTTTTCGTGATTGACTATAGTCTATTCTTAAATCCCTGGACGTTTAGTGGTATAAAGAATGAAATTTATCCTCCTCCATCATATGTCATCATTTGGTAGCTCTAGATTCAAGGAAAATTTTAGGGACTAAATTTCTCCCATGGGATAATTTTCCATGATTTTTCCCCACAAATGATTCACCAATATTCCACTTTTTTCCTAAAATGATTCACCCAAATTCTATAACATAAAATAATTTTACTCTAAAAATCACCAAAAGTTTCTAAAAACTACACAAAATCCTTTGAAATTTGAATAATTTTATTAAAAATATCGCCAAATATTTTATGGTGGCATTTTAAGAATTAGTAAAATTCGCCAAGGTTTATACACTTTAAAATAAGTATGGATCCTTAAAAAAATTCCCTAGCTCTAATACCCTGTAACTTATTGTGAGGGACAAGGAAACAACTAGTTAATTTGGACGATTTTTATCCAATCCATGGTGAGAATTGTGGGTGCATAGTAATAAGCGTGGATTTAATCTTTGGGGGAAAGAGTAAGTTTGGATGTATACAAAACTATTAGAATGAGATGTGGGAAAAAAATAACAATCAATAATAGCTATTAGCACCATTCACTTACATATATATCATGATGTACATTTCCAAATTTGAGGTACTTAACATTGTGATGTGTATTTAAGGATATATCACAATTGATGTTCAATTATTATTATTTTCCAAAAATATGGGGGTTTGAAATTAGATAAGAAGGGACAACTTATCATTTTCGGCAATTTGGGCATGGTTAAACCATTCATAAATAATGTTATTTGCACAAATTTAAATGGAGTAAATTAAGGCTGAATTTATTCACTTATTAACGCACTCCAATTTAAACCATACATTGATAATGTCTCTTATGCCACTTGACATTTTATACACTTCAATCTTAATATAATTTTATTTCATAGTGACAAATATTCTTATCCTTAATTTACTTTACTTTCTTTTACCGAACTTGGTGCATATCCATTGGTTTGGGAGGATTCATCGATAATTACCTTATGGTTGACCAAATATTTGACTTTTTATTTGGTGTTAAGATATTCTCTTTTATTGCATCGAGAGGCACTCTATAGCTTGGTATGTCATAGATGTTGTCCCATACATATGTACATGGATAATGCTCTCATTAAAAAATTAAATAAAAAATAACTAGATAAAATTGGTCATCAATGTTATTAGAACCAAATTGGTCATCGAACTAGTTGACCCCATAAACTAAGCATACTTATGTGTGTATTAATGTTATTAGAACCAAATTGGTCATAGAACTAGTTGACCTCATACACTGAATAAGCATACGTATGTGTGTATCAATGTTATTAGAACCAAATTGGTCATCGAACTAGTTGACCCCATAAACTAGAACTAGATTGGAATAGAACAAAAACCAGAAACAAAACCAATCGACCAAAAATACATAAAATATTCATATTTTGAAATGTGTGTGTGTGTGTGTGTGTGTGTGTGCATCCAAATGATTATACACAAATGTGAAAATTTTCTCATGTATGTAACAATTAAGGGTGTATATAACCAAAATAACACCAAGTGCAATCCATATCTGAAGCAAAATACATCAACAAAGAGGCTCTAAATGGAATATAGAGTACAAAACTAAGAACATTACTAATTAATAACTATAGTCAAGGGTCTATGTTCTAAAATATAATCATATGAGAGAATCATTTGAATTCTGATCATCTACATCCTCAACATGACTAGACTAAAAAATGGGATTTTGGTTTGATTCCCCTAGCCCTAAAGGTATTTGTCCAACAATGTTCAGATCCTTTGGCTATGGAAGTGGGTCCAAGTACATTCAATATCAGTCTTCATTTTCAAATACTAGTAGTTAATTATCTTTAACCTACTTTGATGAGGGATCAATATCATCCAAGACTATGTTGCTTGATTCTAGGATCATGTTCAACAACTAGTTGCGCCTCAATCTAAGGTTGCACTGAACATAATCGCAACTAAAAAAATCCAAATTTATCCAATGAATTGTGTGAGTGAAATGAGTATGGGGACCTCTTTAAATAACATTAGGGGGGGGATTTGGTTAGGTTTAGTGTTTCACCTTTTTATATTTTAATGATTTATTTTTATTTTAAATTTTTGTTTAAGTGGTCCTCATTGTTGGTTCTATGGTTCCTTATGGAACCAACTAGATTTGGAATTTATGGATAGTTTTGATACAAAATTGACCATTACCAATTCGAATCCTTCATTGATATTGGTATGGCCATGAAACCGATCAGACCAGTCGGTTTTTCCTGAACTAGTTCGATTATGATACCACGTGTGTGTGTGTGTGTGTGTACAAACACACACACACACACACACATGTATGTTAACTATCTATTTATCCAAATATCCATTTGTCCATTTACTTTGAGGAGAAACAAACTAAGGAGAAGCCAACTTTCTCTAAATATAAGTACATTTCATTTTTTTCATTAAAAATTATTGGTTTGTTGTAAATATTTATTTGTGTCTACACAATATATTAGTTATAGAGTGTATTATTAGATTGCAAAAGAAAAGATAATGATAACAGGAAGATTTTAATAGATAGATTGTTTGCATCTTAACTAGCTCAACTTTCTCTACTAAGATTGAGAAGAATTTGCAATAACATAACGAAATTCCATCGAGCACACTTTAAATTAAGTATTCATGCATTTGACAAGGATAAGAGCCTCTAACTATATACACATATCAATAAATAATTACTTCATTAAAAAATTGAGATTAAATTTTACAACACTTACCTACGAGACCTAATTTGAGTATAGCATGGGATCAATACTTCCACTATCAATCATGTTTCCTCTTTGATTACATTTTCCATTTCTTCCTTAAACTAAATCCATTGTCTAAACAACATGATAAGTTTAGTCAATCTATGCATTTCCTTCCTAAGACTCAAGCACTCTTTTTTGTTAGCAGAAAGAGTTTCAATTATCTCTAAAATATTTGCAGCTACAACAAGACCTGGAAGATCCAAATGTCAAGGAAAGGCATATGAACGTGATCTAGCATCCAAAAAGAAGTAATAGATAAAGGATCTAGGATGCAAGAGCCAAGTGTGAAGGAAAGTTTTAAGCCTAAGATACATCCTCATCAAAACACAAAAATAAGTTTTGTTAATATAAATTGTATGTGGGAATGACGCAGACCCCTTCTGAGCCTCAGGCTGAAGTCCGCTCTCAGGATCGTTCAATCACTTCCCTGAGCCGAAGCGGCTCTTTTGATTCCCTGCTAGAATCTCAAATTCTCGATCCACAGGTCCTTCTCTTTTACCTTCACAGTCTTCTGCACACGACCATCAATTTCGGGTTTCAGGACTCATAGAGTTCTTATGTTGAGAACCTTTGTCTTCTCGAACTCCCGAACACCGAAATGCTGAAATGCCGAAAAGGCTTCGATCAACAATTATCCCCCTGGGCTATGCCTTGGTCAATGTGACCACAGTCCTATTTCAGGTTTTATAGATGCAAGATTCTGACCTACTGTCCTCTGGACTCCCGAAATATCGACTCCCAAAAAGCCGATACCCGAAATGTCTAAATGCTATTCTCCCCATGTCTTCTCCTTTCGCAATTTCAGATTTCCAAACACCGAAATGCGTGGATTCCTTGTCCTCAAAACTCCCGAAGTTCTGATTTCCAAAATCCTGATGGACTCCTCCTTTCGGGATTTTCCCCGAAGTCCTGGATTGCTGCCACATGTCCTCCCTCAAATGGACAGTCCTCGTTGTTTCGTGATTTTGCGACTTCCGACATCCAGTGACGCAATCTCCTCTGTCAACTCAAATCCTCGGTATCTGAAATACTGATGGACCCTCGATATCCACCACGTGTCCTCCACGAATGGACGGTCCAGATCATTTCAGGACTTTCACTATGGAGTGTCCCGATCTCTCGTCATCGAGACCTACGAATTCTTGAAGTTTGAAATCTCGATACCAACTCCTCCTTCAGGACTTTCACCTCTGTTCGCGAAGGCTTAACCCTCATGCAACTCCTGACAGATCCAACGTCTTTCGGGTATTCTGAGTGAGATATGACAGTTCACGATCTCTCCCACTTTGTGCACTCTCCTCCTGCTCCCTGGACGTGGAAAACAAACGGCCCAGATCTCTTCCTCAGCTTGATCCGATGTTTGTTGTGCCTCCTTTTGAACAGGTGATTTCTTTTGATACTTGGAAGATTTTCCAAGTGCTAAAAGCCTCAACCTTTGCTCCATTCTATGACCCCTGCAGCTATGACTCTGTGCGTAAAATCACTCGCCCTCCTGAGCTTGGCCCTTTCGAATCCTCAAGGGTTCTTAGACTTCTACACTCCTTGCAGAGTCTTTGCACGTAAAGTGTTATCTCTTCTGATCTTTCTCGTTACTCAGACTTCTAAGGAACTCGGTCCTTTTTTCCTTCTCCTTCAGATTTCGAAACATGATGCCCTCCTGGCACTCCTTCTCTCAAGCAACCTCTTGCTGAGTCTGCAGGGTGTTCAGTAACCCTGTGAAGATCCTTCTCCTTGGATTCTTCTTCAAATCTCAAACTCAAAGAGTTCTTCCTATTCTCTCTAGCACCTACTCCATGCCCTCCTGGCAGAGTGTCTAGAATCCTCAGTGATTCTAACTTCTGTTGAACTCATAGAAGATTTCTTCCTCAACACTCTATGTCTATGCTCAATGCCCTCTTGACAGAGCTGTATAGAACTCCTCATATATCTTGTCTTCTTCTGAACTCACAGTAGAGTTCTTCTATGCACTCTTGCACCTGCTCAATGCCCACTTGGAAAATATTTACAGAACTCCTCAGAGATTCTATCTGCAACTGTGTCTCTCATACACAACCTTACCTCCAAGTTATTCAACAACCTTGAGGTCTTCCTCTGAGCCAATGATTTCAGATACTGTGTCCTCCTGGCATGCCTTTGTCTGAATCCGCAGAATTCAAAAATGCACTCTCTGTGCACGGCTATCAAAACCCGCAGCGTTCTGTCACACCCTCCTGGTGTGAAGCCTCAAAGACCTATAACCCTGAAATCAAACAACCCCTGAAAATGCATACCTAACATACATCTACAGCATATAAATAACACACAAAGACATTCACACAACATAGACAATATGCAAGAAAAATTGCTCTGGTTTGTATTAATTAAAATGTCCGTTTACAAAGGTGTTCTCAGCACAGACTGTAACAAAGTATCGGCTCCTTCTCGACTCTCTATGCATACTACTTCTATCTCTCTTCTCTGATCTCTGTCACAATACCAAGAAGGTCTCTCAATCTTTTACATGAGGGGGCTCTTTGAGATCTTCCCTCCAAACTCACCTACCCTATTCAATTATATTGAATGGGTTGTCTAGTCCAGAATTGGACCCAGATCTCAGCCTTACAAACATTCAAGGCTATCTACTCTAATGCCTTCGAAAAGGCAGGACTCCATGGCTCAACAGCCTACAACATTAATTACATTCAATTTCAAATTTGAAATGAGGTTGCGCCTCTCTTCATTGAATGCGTGCGCTGATGTGGGCTGGCTAGCTGGCTGGATGATGTGGAGAGATGCTCTTGTATCATACTCCTCAACTACAAAATTCATGAGCTCCTGCTCATGAGCTTCCCATCTTAGCTATGGAAATCCTCTTGGATCCCAAACAAATTTTTGGAGATGTTCATATGCTCCATCTCTCTGATGCTGCTTCTTCCGCTGCGCTATTGCTCCTGCTGATTTTCTGCCCAGCTTCTCCTTGCTGCCAGTCTTTGCTGACCCTAACATCAACCTTCTTATCTTCTCAATCACTTCGTCCAGCGGCTCCAGTGGCTGGCTCTATTCATGCAGTCTCCTCAACTGCATTTTCTTTCTGCAGATGGGCAGATCATCATAATCTCCCATGTCATCTCCTTCATCTACTTCCAACTTAACTTGTTGGATGTGCATGCCCTCCACTATCACCCTTCTCTCTAGGGATTCAATCTATTCACACAGATAAGCAAATATCATGTTGTCTACCTCTTCTTCTGTTGCTTCCGCAAGCTCCAATGCTGCAGTCTTTTCATCTTCCTGGCTAAAAATATTGAGCCACTCCTTAGAATGCTCATCTTCCTCTCTTTGGGCAGCCTCCAATGTCTGCTCCAACTCTTCTTTGACATTCAAAGATGGTTGTATTTCTCCTACTGTTGTTGCTTCATCTGCAACACAAATCTTTGTCTCCTCTGGGCTAAGTGGTAGGAATATCTCAATTCCCCCAATCATCAGAAGATTCCTCCGATCTTCCTTTTCTGTCAACTTCTCTAGCTGATTCAAACTCTTCTTTGATCTCACCTGCTTTGTTATCTCCTTGGGCTGATTTGAACTCACCTCTGAGTCCATGAGACTCTCAAATAGCCTCATTTCTGTTCCCATGCCCACCTGGCAAATTGGGATTTTCCTGCTGCCCTCCTGACAGTCCATGAGATCCTGCAGTGACCTCATATCATTGCCCTCCTGGCAATGTGAAATTCCCCAGCTGTCCTCATGACAGTATGTGAGATCTCGTAGTAATCTCAACTCTTTGCCCTCCTGGCAATTGGGAATTTCCTGACTATCTTCTTGACAATCCTTCAAATCTTCAGTTGATCCCAATTCATCCTGACTACCGAGGGTTCTCCCAGTCTCTGGTTCACATACCTAAACCATATCCTTAGGTTCGTCGAGGTTTTCATCATGCCTTAACCATCCTCTTAACAGCCTATGTTTTATTTTAGCCATCAACTCCTTGACTGGCCATTTTTCTTTTGTCCTCATGGGCCATTCCTATACCCATCTCGACTTGGCATTCTACTGCATCTGCAATGCAAGATTTTCTATCTCTGCCCTTATATCAGTGAGCTCTTCATCTATTTCTTCTTTGCTCATCAGCTCTGGGTCTTTCCTTCCAGCATATCTACAACCTTCAATAGCCATCTTGTTGTCTATCTGCCCTCCTAGCAAATTTGTTGTTGTCACTCTGCACCCTTGAGTGTTTCATCTTCTCCTACAGTCCTCCTGACTTTCTTCTTGATTGTTGCCTACCTACAAAAAATCATCACAGAGTCTTCAATGCTCTATCTTCCTCTGCCTTCTCTCTATTTGAAATATACAAATAGAGTTCTCACTCTGATACCACAAATGATGTGTATCAGAGTGCTCTTTCGCCTCTAGCTTCCCTTGCCTGAAATCTACAGACAAGATTCAAAGCTTTGATACCATAACTTGTTGACGCAGAACCCTTCTGACCCTCAGGCCGAAGTCCTCTCTCAGGATCATTCAATCACTTCCCCGAGCCGAAGAGGCTCTTTTGATTCCCTGCTAGAATCTCAAAATCTCGATCCACAAGTCCTTCTCTTTTACCTTCACGATATTCTACACATGACCATGAATTTCGAGTTTCAGGACTCACAGAGTTCTGATGTCGAGAACCTCTGTCTTCTCAATCTCCCGAACACCGAAATGTCGAAATGTCGAAAAGGCTTCGATCAGCAATTATCCCCCTAGGCTATGCCTTGGTCCATGTGACCACTATCCCCGTGAGCACAGTCCTATTTCGGGTTTTATAGATGCAAGAGTCTGACCTCCTATCCTCTGGACTCCCAAAATTTCGACTCCCAAAAAGTCGATACCTGGAATGCCGAAATTATATTCTCCCTGGGTCTTCTCCTTTCGCGATTTTGGGTTTCCAAACACCGAAATGTGTGGATGCCTTGTCCTCGAAACTCCCAAAGTTCTGATTTCCAAAATCCCTATGGACTCTTCCTTTCTGGATTTTCCCCGAAGTCCTGGATTGGTGCCATGTGTCCTCCCTCAGATGGACGATCCTCGTCGTTTCACGATTTTGAAACTTGTGACCTCCAGTGATGCAATATCCTCTAACAACTCAAATCCCTAGTATCTGAAATACCGATGGACCCTCAATCTCTGCCACATGTCCCCCACGAATGGACGGTCCAGATCGTTTCGAGACTTTCACCATGGAGTGTCTCGATCTCTCTTCATCGAGACCTCTGAATTCTCGAATTCCAAAATCCTGATACCAACTCCTCCTTCGGGACTTTCGCCTCTGTTCACAAAGGCTTAACCCTCATGCAACTCCTAAAAAATCTAACAGTTGTCGGGTATTCTGAGTGAGATCTGATGGTTCATGATCTCTCCCACTTTGTGCACTCTCATGTTGTTCCCTGGACGTGGAAAACAAATGGTCCAAATCTCTTCCTCATCCTGATCTGATGGCTGATGTGCCTCCTTTTGAACAGGTGCTTTCTTTCGATACTTGGAAGATTTTCCAAGTGCTAAAGGCCTCAACCTTTGCTCCATTCTGTGATCCCTACAGCTATGACTCCATGCATAAAAGCACTCGCCCTCCTGAGCTTGGACCTTTTGAATCCTCAAGGGTTCTTTGACTTCTGCACTCCTTGCAGAGTCTTTGCACGCAAAGTGCTATCTCTTCTGAGCTTTCCCGTTACTCAGACTTCTAAGGAACTCGGTCCTTTTTTCCTTCTCCTTCAGATGGAGAAACAAGATGCCCTCCTGGCACTCCTTTTCTCAAGCAAACTCTTGCTAAGTCTGCAAGGTGTTCAGTAACCCTGTGAAGATCCTTCTCCTTGGATTCTTCTTCAAATCCCAGACTCAAAGAGTTCTTCCTATTCTCTCTGGCACCTACTACATGCCCTCCTGGTAGAGTGTCTAGAATCCTCAGTGATTCTGACTTATGTTGAACTCACAATAGAGTTATTCCTCAGCACTATGTTCTTGTGCTCAATGCCCTCCTGACAGAGCTGTACAGAACTCCTCAAAGATCCTGTCTTCTTCTGAACTCACAGTAGATTTCTTCTATGCACTCTTGCACCTACTCAATGCCCACTTGGCAGAGCTTTACAGAACTCCTCAGAGATTCTATCTGTAACTATGTCTCTCATACACAGCCTTACCTCCAAGGTATTCAACAACCTTGAGGTCTTCCTTTGAGCCAATTATTTCAGCTACTGTGCCCTCCTGGCATGCCTTTTTCTGAATCCGCAGAATTCATAAATGCACTCTCTGTTCACGGCTATCAGAACCCGCAGCGTTCTTTCACACCCTCTTGGTGTGAAGCCTCAAAGACCTCTAACCCTAAAATCAAACAACCCCTACAAATGCATACCTAACATACATCTACAGCATATAAAGAACAAACAAATACATTCACACAACACAGACAATATGCAGGAAAAAATCCTCTGGTTTGTATTAATAAAAATGTCCCTTTACAAAGGTGTTCTGAGCACAGACTATAACAAAGTCTCGGATCCTTCTCCACTCTCTTTTCATACTACTTCTAGCTCTCTTCTTCTATCTCTCTCATGATACCAATAAGGTCTCTCAATCTTTTACATGAGGGGGCTCTTTGAGCTCTTCCCTCCAAACTCACCTACCCTATTCAATTACATTGAATGGGTTGTCTAGTCCAGAATCGGACCTAGATATTATCCTTACAAACATTCAAGGCTATCTACTCTAATGCCTGTGCAAAGGCACAGCTCCATAGCTCAACAACCTACAACATTAATTACATTCAATTTCAAATTTGAAATGAGGCTGTGCCTCTCTTCATTGAATGCATACACTGACGTGGGTTGGATGGATGATGTGGAGAGATGCTCCTGCATCAGGGAACCTATGGAAGAATGTATGATACCATTGGAAACAATGAGACATGTATCAATTATCACAAGTACATTATCTAGAAGACAGCTCAAAAAATAATCTATAGGTTATCAACCATTTCTAACTAATTAAATAAAGCCACTATTAGATGATGAATAGGAGGGAGACAATTTTTGACAAGATAGTAGCGACATAGGTCATGGGAATGGATGGAAGATATATATAGGAGGAAATGTTTCAATTCAAGTTATTAGAATTGAGTTACAATAGGATGGTATATTTCTTAATATAGTGGATGGAGTCATGGTTGTAGCCATGGCAGTGGAAAATGCCATTGTTTCTCTATGATTGGTAGAGGAGTTTTTGGTGCTACGGAACAAGATAATGACAACTATAATGAATTTGGAATGGGTGGTCAATATATTTATTCTTGGAGGTAGAGGCCCTAGTGGTGGTAGGTCTATTGGAAACACACACTATGATGGTGTAAATTTAAATGGCAGTGGTATGAGTGCTCTTGATTAAATTCTCCACGAAGAATAGAATATAGAGGCAAGTTTGGATATACTAGAAATAATAGTGGTTGTAGCTTTATTAATATAGAAGCATATTGTAGAGAGTGTGGGAGAGGTAGAGGTATATTCTATGGTAGAAAATATTATATATTGTTTCTTCCCAAAGAATTTTAGGTTTCTCCAATACCTAGTTTGTGATCAGTGTTTCTCAAATAAGGAAAATGGACAACAAGTATGGTAAAGTCATGTGAAAACGTGACTGTCTATAAGAACCAAATGTGTAAACAACCAAGAATAAACAATTGAAATAAATAAACAATACCAATGACATGAATATGTAAGCCACAAAAAACCAAATGGGTGAAAAATCTAATGTATTGATGAGTGGCCTATAGAAGTTGGTTTTCAAACTATATAACATATAACCTCAAATTGTGGTGATTTGATTCCAGAGATTCTTCATAATCCACTAAACTCGATATTCCATAGAGTATTGACATTAATTAACAAATTCTTGCAATTTAGTTGCTTGAATGCTTCCCTTTTTACAACATGAAAGACCTTAGTTAGCATAATTCTTATACGGCGCATACACTCTTTATGCTATAAATACGAGGCATTGATTTCAGTGATAAGGAATAACAAAAACAAATAGTTATATTGATTTAAACAATGATATAATGGACATTCATCAAGTAGTTGCATTGATTTCATTCATTATATAATGCAAAACAATAGGATGTATCGATTTTAATTGATATAGTGAAAAATGATTTAGAGAAGTTGGGTAGTTGCATTCATTTCAATAGTTATATAATCCATAAGCATATATTAGTTGCATTGATTTTGGTACTGATATAAATAAAAACAATATTTTCATTGTTAAATGATGATACAATGAAAAATGATTTAGATCAATCAAGTAGTTGCATCGATCTCAATGTTGATGTAACACAAAACAATAAGGTGTATTGATTTCAATGATGATACCGTGAAAAATGGTTTATATAAATCAAGTAATTTCATTGATTTCAATGGTGATGTAATGAAAAATAATAGAGTGCATTGTTTTTTGTTATGATACACCGAAAAATGATTAAGTGCATAAATTGAAGAAATTATACCAAAAAATGGATATGGTGCATTGATTTCAATGTTGAGATAATGCAAATTATCAAGTGAAATGAGTTTAACAACAACATAGTGCAAACCTACCAAGTCATCTACCATGGGGGAAATAGTTGAAACAGGGGGTTCTCAAGGTAAAAATTTCACTATCAACAAATTCTAGGAGTGTGTTGATGCATAGAGAGATACAAAGAATTGTACAACATGTATGCTAAATATCATGGGAAGAGAAGAGGTTTTTGAATTTATGTTTGGACCCTTCAACTTTAAAAATGAGGAGATAGATGATATCATAGATAATTATGATGATATGGCTATTGAATTGAAAGTATTTGGGTAGAGGGTTTACCTAGATGTTGATTTGGTTGTAAGAGCAATGAAAATTCCACGCAAAGGGGGAGCAACATTTAACCTTAAAAAAAAAAACAAGGTAGAAAAGATTGAGATGGCTAGTAAAATATGTGGGCAAAAGGTATATATTCCCATGAATGGTTTAAGAATGTAGGATGTTCCCTAGGGACTATACAAATCTTTAATTCAACTTGTCCTTAGGACAATTATGAATCATCATAGGAGTGATATTTTTGGTGATTGCATGAGGCTAGTTACTTATTGCGTTGAAGACATGGCCATAGATTCCCTTCATCTATTGGCTAAAAAATTACATTATTCCCTTGAATAAAGTAAAACAAAGAAGATTAAGTTTAGTTTCTCAGGTAAACTGTAGAAAATTATTAATTTATATTGACCTGGTGTTCAAACAAGCCCTCTTAAAACTTACATTAGGAGATAAAAAATGAACAAAACTATTGAGGAAGTACCTGAACAAAATTTGGTTGATGGTGTGGAAATCTATTATGATACAGCTTCCATAGGTGAAGTTACTAATCTAATGGGTTTACTAGAACTACATAAATGTATGAATGAATGTGAGGAGCAAGAAGGTATGGACGTGTATGGAAAAAAACAATGATGAATTTTTTGATACTTTAGGAAGTACAATTGATAGAATACCTCCTAACATGGCAGTGCTTGAGTATAATGTCCCTATTATGGCTAATTCTACCTCTCCAAGTTTAAATGTTCATAATCCAATATACATTTTTTATGACAAATTTATTTTCTTGGTATTTGATACAATGATGCATTACAAACTAGTTGCAATGGAGTATTCTTCCTCTCTAAACAACTCAAAGGAAAAGTTTGAACTAAAGGACAAGGATATTATTGAATGCATGAAGAAGATTGAAAATTTGCAATTGGCAATTGTGCAACAAGCACACGAATCAAACAGAATATTAAATAACAAAGATGATGTTATTGATGGATTAAGAAGTGAGGTATCCATAATTCGAGAGGAATCTTTCAAGGTG
Source organism: Picea engelmannii (assembly GCA_009831015.1). Taxonomy (NCBI): domain Eukaryota; kingdom Viridiplantae; phylum Streptophyta; class Pinopsida; order Pinales; family Pinaceae; genus Picea; species Picea engelmannii. The sequence goes on along the minus strand of ML786988.1, from coordinate 173,937 downwards.
GTTCATAATCTCAAGGAATTGTTCACAGATAGTAAGGCTACATATGAAAACATTATTAGAAAACTTGAGGACTTGACAAAAAGGCCAAAGTTTTTTAATATACCTCCATTGCAAAGTATATGTAATCTGGTTATGGATGAATTAAATAAGAAGTTGAAGGGCAAAGAGGCCTTTATTGAAATTTTAAAGCTTCAATTTGAAAATAAAGAGAAAGAGGAACATGAGAAGCATAAATCACAGATTGAAGAATATAACAACACAGTGACCAAATTGAATAAACAAATGGTTACACAAGATAATAAGTTGAAAGAGAGACATATTGCATGTGTCAGTGCAAATGAGAAGATTAGAGAACTTGAAAAGGAAATAGAAAGACATAGTAAAGAAGGTGGCAAAGGTAAAGGTAAAATACAGGGTATGGGTAAGGGCAAAGATAAAATTCATGGTATGGGTAAGGGTAAAGGTAAATGTTAGGGTAATCCAACAAAAGATAAGATTATATAACTTAAAAAGGAAATAGAAAGGTATTGTAAAGAAGGTGGAAAGGGTCAGGATAAAGGTAAAAGTCAAGGTATTGATAAGGGTAAAGGTAAAAATCAGGGAATTCCACCAAAATAAATACCTTCAATTGACTTGGAGAAGTCTCTACAAACACAAGATAAGAGGTCTTAGAAAGTCCTCTCATTAGGGAGTTCTCTAGTTGATCTTTATGCCCCATCAACAATGATTGAATCATTGAAGGAAAATATAGTTGAGAGAGAGGAAAAAATTAAAGATCTCAATACTGAACTCTTGTATAACTGAAAGGCACAACATTTTGGATGTGACATGGAAATAAAAAACTTGAAATCTAAAATTGTTGATTTGCAACAAAAATTACAGAGTACCACGGTAATTAAGGTGGTGCCAACTTTGTCTACTAGATCAGAGAAACAATATTTGAGGGAACAACAAATTGAGATCAAAGTAGAAAACCACCGAGGTCAATTGGCTAAAGTGCAATCCCAACTGAAAACAAAAAAGGAAGAACTTGAAAGGAATAAATATGAACAGTCGAAGAAGTATAAGAAGAATGTGGAAATGTTGAAAAATCAAGTAGAAGATCAAAGGAAATTGCACTTGACACATTACAAAACTATTCAAATAAATTTAAATACTGAAGAAACAATTAAAACATGTGTATGGTGTAGCTCCAGAACAATAAAAAAAATCTACAAGGAGAGACTCTATTGATTTTTCTTCATCTCAAGAGAAGGGCTTGTAGAAACCTCCCAAGCAGCCTAGAGTTACAAAATGACATTTATTTATATATAGTGTAATCTATGTAAATACATTTAAATATGTAATATATATCAATTTTTGTGTAGTTTATTGTAACGTTCTCAACCACCGACAAGTTGGTCACACTACTTCAAAACTCACTTCAAAACTCATTTTGAAATTATGATAACAATTATTTAATAAAGAAGCATGAAAGACTCACATGAAATATTCAACATTCATGCTACAACATAAAAGAAATGAACAATATGTCATGTATAGCAATAACCAACAAGCATGTATAATATAAATATAAATTTCAAAGACAATAATTAATACACAGGGAAAATAAATATACAAGTAGAGAAACATGTAACAAAAAGCACTTATATTTATTAAATCTAATCACCAATTGATTGCAGACCAATGAGTCATAGCTGTGAGAAACATTTAGCACCTTCCAATGTGTCTCAGGAATACAGACACTAATTCACGGCTGGAATATATCAGTGGTCACTACATCCAACAACCATGCTTGTCTACCTCCAACAATTCGTTTTTCTTTTTCTCCCCCCTTCCCCCCCCCGGCCAACCAATATCATGAATGAATGAGTGATAATGAATTAGCAAAGTGAATGTAGGAGTGAAAAGAGTGAACCCATCAACAACCCACAAGAGGTGTTTATATATTTACATGAAATCAAGAACCACATGGACTTACCCCAAGAAGCCCATGTAACTATTATTCTCCATTAAAACCAAAATGGGTAAATAAAATATAAAATAAATACGTATCCCCTTAAGCCCCCTTCTCTCATGGAATCATAGCCGCCTATAACTCTTGTCCTTGTCTTTCTTCCAGCCAACGATGTATTTTATTATTAATAATAATCAAAGAATTACATTTCCTAGGAACTCTATCCCTTTTAATTGTTTGGGCACTCTAGCCTTTCATAAAATAAACAAAATACATTATTTAATATGGGGACTCAAAACCAGGTTATTACATTCCCTTCCCCTTTATTTTGGCACTATCCTCAATGCATATACAAAACAAAAAATCAAAATTTCAAAATTTCAAAAAGTCGTGGGCACTTTGCCCGCATGGAATCTTCATGCTCCCAAGTAGCATCTTCTAGACCGTAGCAAGTCCACTAAACTTTTATTACCTCTATAACTTTATTTTGTAGCATTTTGATTTTTTTGTCCAATATGCACATTGGATGGACCTGAAATTATCCCTCTGGCTCCACCTGAATCAAATGCCAATCAATAATATGGTTAGGATCATGTACATAGTTTTTCATCAAAGAAACACAAAATACATTATGCGCATTCATCGAAGAAGGAAATGAAAGCATGTATGCAACTAGCCCTATTATGTCCAATATCTCAAATGGACCACAGAATATCGATGTTAGCTTTGTACAACTACCCAACTTCAATGATCTCTTCTTGGGATTCACTTTCAAAAGTGCATGCTCTCCCACTTTAAATTCCCCAGTTGTCTTATTCTTATCTACATAACTCCTCTATCTATCTTGTGTTTCCTTCATATTATGTTTAATTCTAACCATCTGGTCTTCCATATCCTTGAGAAATTTTGGCCTAAGTACCACTATGTTTATTGGCTTATCCTAACTCATTGGAGTATTTCATTTTCTACCATAGAAAGATTCAAATGGGCTCATCTTCAATGAAGCTTAGTACCCATTATTGTAGGAAAAATCAACCAAGTGCAAGTAATATTCCCACATAGATGGATTATCCATCACATACATTCGCAACATATCCTCAATCACTTGGTTGACTCTCTTTGTCTGCCCATATGACTATGGATGGTATGTTGTGCTAAATTTCAAATTTGTACCAAATCTTTTAAACAACCCCCTCCAGAAATTTGAAGTAAAGTTAGTATCTCTATCTGAGATAATTTCCTTATGTATCCCATGCAACCTAGCAATCTCCCTCATGTAAATTTATGCAATATTAGTTGTTGTATAAGTTAGTTTTACAATAACAAAAGGAGAATCCTTTGTCAATTTATCAATCACTACCATTATTGAATCATGTTTCCTTGTTTTCTTGGGAAATTTAGTTATAAAATCAATGGTTACCACTCCCATTTCTTCTATGGAATTGGTAATGGTTGTAACAAATTCGTTGGGTGTCTATGCTCAACCTTCACTCTCTGACATTCCATACATCTGGAAATGTAATCAACAACATCTTTCTTCATTCATGGACAAAATAATTTGCTTCTTACGATTGCTATTGTTTTCTAGTAATTGGGATGTCCGACATACGAAACATTATGCATTTATTTTAATACCAAATTCCTAAGTTCTCCAAAACAAGGAACACAAATTATATTGTTATGCAGATGTAATCCATATTTCTTCATCTCATACTCTTTAATTTTTTGTTGTATGTTTTCTTTTTGTAATATTTCTTATACCTGTAGGTAATGTTGATCTTTAACTACAACATCTAAAAATTTTCTCTTCAAATCTGACTGTTGCATACTAATGGTTGTATCATGCATGAGATGTATTATTCTACTAACTGCATCAAAAAAAAAAAAAAAAAATCCTTTGATATGCTTGTTTTCAAAGTCATATTCACTTAAAAATTTCAGCCATCTTTTCTACCTGACACTCAAGGTTGCATGTTCAAAAATATATTTCAAACCACTATGGTATGTTCTTAATTCAAATCTCTTTCCCATGAGATAATGCTTCCACATCTTCAATGCATGAACAATGGTAGCAAACTCCAAGTCATGTGTGGAATAGTTCCTCTCATGTTCTTTAGGAATTATGGACTCATAACCAATGACATGTCCATTTTGAGTGAGGAATCCACCAAGTCCTTCCTTGCATCCATTTGTACATACCAAAACAATTTCATTTGGGTCAACGATTTTTAAAATAGGTGCACTAGTAAGTAACTCTTTCAACAAATTAAAGTTATCTTCACACTAATTTTTCCATTCAAATTTAATTCCCTTCTTTTGCAAAGAAGTGATGGGATGAGTAATCTTAGAGAACCATGTTATAAATCTTTTGTAGTAACCAGCTAATCCCATAAAATATATGACTTTTGAAACATTCCTGGGTATTTTTCATCCTCTAATGGCTTCAATCTTCTCTAGATGCACTGCTATACCTTGTTCTGAAATAAAGTGTCCCAAGTAATGGATTTGTTCTTGGTAAAAATAACACTTACTAAGCTTGGCATATAACTGATGTTCCATCAACACTTGCAACACCAAGCTCAAGTGACAGTGATTCTCTTCCTCTAACTTAGAATAGATATGTCATCCAAGAATACTATGAAAAAATTATCCAAATAATTTATGAATATGTCATTCATTAAGCACATAAATACGGTTGGTGCATTGGTTAGTCCAAATGACCCCACTACAAATTCATAATGTCCATACCTGGTTCTAAATTTTTTCTTACTGATGTCTTCTTCCTTGATTTTTATCTGGTGGTATCTTGATCTCAAGTCTATTTTTGAAAATATATTTTCCCCTCTTAGCTGATCAAAGAGGTCATCAATTATGGGTAGAGTGTATTTGTTCTTCACAGTGACTTTATTTATCTATGTAAAGTCAATACACAATGTCAATGTTCCATCCTTCTTTTTTACAAAGAGTATTGGTGCTCCCCAAGGTGAAACATTTGGACGTATGTACCCTTTCTTCAACAATTCTTCCAGTTGAATTTGTAATTCATTTTATTCTGGTATGTGAATTATGTAAGGTTTTTTTGATACTGGGGAAGCTTCCGGTACTAAATCAATAGAGAATTGTATCTCCCTCTTTGGTGCCAATCCTGGTATTTCTTGGAATACATCTTCAAACTCTTGCAGTACCGAAAAATATTCAAGGCTTGGCCCTTTTCTCTTTTATGGCTCCTCCACATGGGCTACATACAATTGACATCCATTCCTAAAACATCTCTTCAGTTGTAAGGCTGGAATCTCACTTATAGAAATGGGTCTTCAAATTCCTTTCACATTGCTCTATTTTCCTTCTTCATCAAGACATGTAAATGTCTTGTTATGACAATCTAGGACAACATGATGCTTGTCCAACCAATCCATTCAATTAGAATATAATAAGATCCCAATGGTATAATATTTAGAGCATCATTAGTATTCACTTTGTTAAGACATATGGGACAACCTATGGCCATCTCATTGATCATTCTTTTGGTTCCAGTGTCTAGTTGAACTAAACTTAATTTTTCAAGCTTACTTTTCTCCAAATGTAATTTATCCACTATTTTAGGATCAATGTAACAATGGATTTCTCCTAAATCAATTAAAATAACAATATGTTGATTAATGATATTACCTTCCACCTTGATCATATTGGATTGGTACTCTACTTGTCGATCTTTTAAGGATGCATATATTATTGGAATTTGTATGCCCATGTCTTCTACTATTGTAGCCTCTTGGATGTTGTGCATGGTATTCACTTTGTCTTTCCTGTGATGGAAATCCTTGTACACGTGATCTTATTTGCATCCCCAACATTGGATTTGTGGCCTTCCCATTTTTCCCAAGGAGTCTTCTCTCTTGGATTCATCCTTAGAAGGGTGGTATTTATGATTTTTATTTGTTCTATTTATGTTGAAAGGAAGTTTGAATCCTTTCTTTCTCTAATCAATCTTCTCTTTATTCTCATCCTTCCAATATTTATACAAATACTCTTTGTCCTTTCATTTCTCATATAGGTACGTAACCTTCTTGATGGTCTCATTCAAAGTCTTGGGCTCATCATATTAACTATTATATTTATTAAATGAAGGTATTCCACTCAAAAACCTATGTATTTTCACCTTCTCATCCTTTATAAACCTCACATACTTTAGCAGTCCCAAGAAATTATTTCCATACTCTGCCATGGTCATGTTTCCCAGCTTAAGTTCAAAGAACTCTTGAATTTTCTTGTCATAGAAGTTCTCCTAAAGGTACTCCTTCTGACAATATCTCTTGAATTTCTTCCAAGTGATCCTTCTCTCATTTATGTGCTCAATTTGTTTAAGTTGATTCCACCACGTAGAAATGTTTCCATGCAAATGGTAGGTGGAAATTATGGCTTCTAGGTTAGATGCGTAATTATGCAACTGAAAATACTTCTTGATTCCAAGAAACCATGCCTAAACATCACCTTCCCTTTCTCTTTCACCATAAAATGATGGTGGCTTAAGCTTCCTTAACTCTCCTTGCAAACTATCCAATTCATGTCTTCTTCTTTGGTGCCTAACAGGTGACATTTCTGAACTACCTATGGAATATTCAGATGCATAAAATATATTTGTTGAGTAAGGAGGTGAGTGACGTCGATGAACTCTACTATCACTTATTGAATAACCAACTCTTATGTAGTTATCTCTTCTTTCATGATATATGCCTTCTTCCTCACATCTTGATTCTGACCTGTTGTTTGCTTGCCTCTGCAACCGATTTAGGATTTCCATCACTTGAGAATTTATATGATTTTTTTCATTAATAATCCTCTCATTATATTCTATTCTCAAGCTTATTACAGTCTTTATTAAGGTTTCTAGCTCTCATTTTCCCTTGTGCCCATTGGATTTTGTCTCTGCATTACCAACATTGATATTTTGTCCTTTAGCTTATTTATCATGACTAAAGGATCTCTCTCCTTCCTCCATTTATTGAATATGAATTATTATCTTTAGATGATATGTTTATACCCCCTAATTCTGCAAAATGTGCAAGTAACCATTTTTTGTTAGAAATATGCATATCATAAAAATTTGTTAATTAATGTTACAGGTCATTTTTCTTCTCAATTTATGAAGGTTTATATCACAATTGTCCAAATTATAATAATTTTATGTTATTCTCATATGAATCATCTTTCCAATGACTATACTCATTCCCCAATCCAATCTCTGAGTTTGAAGTTATGACTTCCTAAAAAAACCACTTTCACCCCATTTGTGCATTTTCTCCACTGGTGTAATTTTATTGAAATGCCCACTTCAGTCAATTGTAGAAGAAAATATGCCAGGAAATAGAGAAACTTGTGTATTATTAGTAGATAAAAATAATTACAATTAATTTATAAAAAATCTCATATTTTCAATCTGATGCTCCAACCAAAAATTGTAGCAATCTGAAAATAACAATTTTTTTCCCTTTTTCACCCCTTTTTTCCAGACTTAGATTTTTTGGCAAAACTAGCTATCTCTCAATCTGTGCACTTTTGGGAAACTTTTGATAAACCAAAGTTGTTTGTATTAATTATTTCATAAAAAAATTAGTAAATAAAAGTTTCCAGTTTTGTGATTTGGGGTCACTTTTCCTCCAAAAATATCAAAAATCCCAAAAATGTGGCCCGAAATAGTGGATTTTGGCCTATTTCAGCATCCCCATTCCAATCCCCTTAGGATTTATCCAATTCCTTCGTGGGTTATTTTAGTGTATGACTTATGTAATCTCTCCATTATTTTCAGCTTAATTTGGACTTCTGCCAATGATCTAGACCCAGATCTTTAAAAATCACAATTTTGCAATTTCTGACAAATCTAAGAAGAAATGGACAATGGCTCTCTCTAGCACTTTCGTAGATATCCTCCCTATGGAAAAAACCCATAAGTTTCATCCAAATATAAATTAATCTGCTTTGTCTTTCCTATGAGACAACATGCATCGCCGATCTCAAATCCAAATTAATCCTAATTATTGATCTTCTTGTCCTATAAAGCCACCAAAATCGACGGCTCGGATCCACTCAGAGCCTTTCATCGTAGTCAGATTTCTTTTCCATTGGATTCATATTCTACTGCGACAAAAATACTCCGATCATGCATACTCCGATGGATCTGATGGCCCTTGGAGTCATAGATCAAAGGCTCTAATTACTTCTATGTCTCTACTTACAAGGCGGTTAACCCCTGCTTTCTCCTTTCACACTAGGTATTCAGGTGGGACAGAAATATATCTATGGATGAGATTGCATCCTTCCCTCCCACCGATATATGGCTCAAATACCTTCTTAGAGTCCCTTGTTGTTGGATTCATTTCTCACATCCTTTCTCCTGGCCTCCAAAAACCCTCCTCTGACGAACGACTAATATTAATTATTGACTATTCACCAATATATGATCTAGATTGCTTCTCGGAGTCTACCCATCAGAGTGCCTCCACCCTGGGCATCTAAGGCTACTCCAACCATTAGACTTAAATGACCCCACTGCATCCAATGGTCCAAATCGTTCTAGTATACACCTCGATAGATCAACGATCCTTATTGCTTCGGAGCTTCTCCCATCAGAGTCTCATTGAAACCCTGTTCTGGTACACTCCAATGACCTCATCCTCCGACCAACGGACAAGATGATCTCACCACATTGAATCAACGTTTCATATTGTCTCAACCCTAAAACATGGGTTTTTCTCCAAGTTAACAATTTGATTTCTCGATCTTTGGTATGGTGGACCCCATGACATAAAAGTTTGTGCCTAGTGTAGGATTATGTAACTCTCTTCATTGCACGCAAGTGATGTAAGGTTCCCTTTTGTTAATAAACCATTTCATCAATCATTTCACATACATGTGGGATAGAGAAATAACTCCCATTGCAGATCAACGGTGGAAAACCAACTTAGAGTTTAGATCGATAGTTGATGAGAAATGGTTTTATTTTTGGGTATAATTGTCACTTTTGTTGCTTTGGTTGTGATGGATGAAATTGTTGGAAGGTCGGGGCATGGAGAATCAAATTGGATCCAGTTTATAGGGGTGAAAGACATGGTTTAAACCTAGCAGGCCCTTAAAGGCTCGATGTTGTAAACTTATTTCTCTGATACCAATCTGTAATGTACCCAACCACCCACAGGTTGGTCACACTACCTCAAAACACACTTCAAAAATGATTTTGAAATTTTGATAAAAATTATTTAATAAAGAAGCATGAAAGACTCACATGTGATAATTAATATTCATGCTACAACATAAAATAAATGAAAAATATGTCATTCACATAAATAACCATCAAGCATGCATAATATAAATGTAAATTTCAAAGAAAATAATTAATAAACAATGGAAATAAACATACAAGTAGAGAAACACATAACAAAGAACACTTATCTTTATTAAAACCAATCACCAATTGGCTGCAAACCAAGGACGTTCTGCCCAACCATAGTCGTTATTATTCCAATTTTCAATAGCAGGTCACCCTCGATCCAGGGCTATGAATCCACAAGGACGGTTCCAGGGTGTCACTCATATTCCCAATCCAGTCAACACTCAATATCTCACAAGTTTCTCAACACACAATAATCCAAAGTACACCATCTCTCTTCTTTCCAGCATGCACAACCCAAGAGAATGGACCCCCTCCTCTGCCACGCAGTCCCTCAAGCTATCCACCTCCTTCTAGGGCTCTAGTGCATCTGGTCAAGAATATCCATGATGGGACTCTCAGGATTCACAACTGTGAACAAATGTTAGCACCTGCCAATGCATCTCAGGCATACAAACATTAATTCATGGCTGGAATATATCAAGGGTCACTAAATCCAACAACCATGGCTACCTACCTCTAGCAATTCGTTTTTATTTTTCTCCCCTCCCAACCAAGATCATGAATGAATGAGTTATAATGAATGACCAAAGTGAATCTAGGAGTGAACAGAGTGAACCCCTCTGTTGACATTATTGATTGTGTGTTGTCATTGATGGCAACATGAATCAAACATGGACATATAAGAAATAACAAGGATATTCTTAATGAGTGGTATTAAAGGATGAACAATAAGTCACAAAAACACACAATTTAAATTATGTTGAATATAGAGGAATTCTGAAGAAAAGCTCATGAGAAATAGCATTGCATAAATCACACAAAAGTAAAAGAACAATGTAGACATAGATCCTTTGTAAAGGATCGTGGAATCATGACCATTAGATTGGGAGCCATATAGGCAAGAGTCGTTAGATATAGTTGAGAAATTTCGGGTAAAACCAGAGCCATCATATCAAATTGATAGATCGTTAGGCGTTGATCGAAGCCAAGCAAGAGATAGAAAGATTTATGACTCTGGAACTTTGCCACTTTGGCGATTATTGGAGACAAGACATAGGCATGAAATCACGAAGTTGCGAAACCCCAAAATATCGTCAACCCTTAGATCGAGGGAAGAATTCAGGAGTAATGTGAGCCATTAGATCAAGAGTCAAAGGAGAGCATAATTTTTGGTACTTCATAACTTTGCCACTTCGATGATTATTAGAGACAAGGCAGAGACATGAAATTGCAAAGTCACGAAACCCTAAAATCCTACCAATCATCAGATCAAGAGAATAATTTGGGAGTAATGCGAGCCATTATATTAGGAGTGGAAGGATAGTGTAAGTTTTGGGACTCCACAACTTTGGCACTTGGACGATCATTGGAGACTAGGAAAAGATGTGAAGTTTCGAAGCCACAAAATGTTGAAGCCACAAAGTGAAAAGTCAAAGTCGTGAAATCACACAGTCCGTCCGATCTGGAGTGGAGGAATGAGGACCATACATCTCAACACTTGATTAAGTCATGGTAGTTGATTTCAAGATTAAATCCTAGTCGTTGATCGTGGTCATTTAACGTTGACCCTCTGGACGTAAAGAAATTTGATTTGGCTAGAAATATCGAAGGTCGAAATAGAGAAATCACGCAGACCGTCGATCTAAGATCCCTTCAGGACCTTTCTCAATTGTTTGATAAAATATAAACCAGAAATACACAATGGTTCAAATTCATACCTATTGAAATACTATATAAACCATAAATTGTGGTGGAAAGAAAGGATCTTGATGGATAAAATATAAATACAATGGATTGAATGAAGGTTCATTCTTTATCAGGTTGGTGCATGTTTACAAGTTGGGTCTTGTTGTGAGGGTTGGATTTCTATCTTCTCAGTTGGATATGAGAACTGCAAGCTGGTTCTTGTATCTGAGAGTTGGATCTCTCTTATTCAATTGGTGTTGAATAGTTTGATGATTGGTATCATATGTACTTATTCAAGTTTAATAAATATATGATATTTATTCTTCTTTATACAGTTTGTGTTATTATAATTGTCATATATATTTATGAAAAAATAATTGAAATATATATATATGTTATTTAGTTAACCTAAGTAATCTGAGAAAGTGTGAGAATTGTCCAAAAGTTTAAGACATTGATTCACCCCCCCCACCCCTCTCAGTGTCAGTGTGTGTTTCAACAAATGGTATTAGAGAAAAAATTTCTTCAAGCAAAACAATCTAATCAATGGGAGGAAAATCCTCCTAAACAAACAAATGGGTGGACAAGTGACTCTCTCCACAAATGAAGCTCCCTTATTTGAGAGAACAGACTACTCTTCATGGAGGGAAAGAATGAAAAGGTATCTGAATTCAATAGGATCTGGCATTTGGGACTCAGTAGTATGTAATCCTTGGTACTTAACTACCTCAAGGAAAAAATCCAAAACTGCAAAAGAAGCAAAGAGAAACAATTCAATGGCATTAAAAGCAATCCAGAATGGATTGTCAAACCAATTCAAATAAAATATGGGACACTGCACCCTTGGTAAAGTATTGTGGCTCCAACTGGAGAATTCCTATTAGATTAAAGTACAGAACACAAAAGAAAACAACGCCATCAATGAATTCATACAATCCCCAATCATCAATAAATAATACCAATCCATCAAGGAATTGATGCAATCCCTAGTCATCAATAAAAAAGACAACTCCATCAAGGAATTGATGTAATCCCGAGTCATCAATAAAGAAGAAAACGCCATCAAGGAATTGATGTAATTTCCAGTCATCAATAAATAAGACAACTCCATCAAGGAATTGATGCGATCTCCAGTCATCAATGAAGAAGACAAATCCATCAAGGAATTGATGCATACCTCAATAATCACTAGAAAAAAAACTAAATCATAAGCCTGATGTTATAGTTGCATTAAAAGATATTTGTATGGAACCAAGAAATGGTTTATATATTAAAGTTCATAGGGAGGCTCTTGATAATATTGAATACAAAGTTATGTGCACTCTAGAAGAGTTGGATAAACTTTAAAAGAAAGATATGTTGCTACAAAAACAATTAGATCAATTTGAAATAAATAACCATGAAGAGCATGAACAACATATTCAACTAGAAGACAAAGAAGAAGAGATCAAAATATTGAATACTGAAGTTGTTGATCTAACAAAAGAAGTGAAAGAGTTGAAGACATGAAAATCTAAATAAATTCACAGAAGCATTAGAAGAAATAAAAGAAATCGTCATCATTCTAAAGACTCAACTTGAGGAAGCTAGGGCAATTGAATAATCCCTGAAGATCCAGTTGAGTAAAAAGGAAGAATTATGTCACATGTTGGAATTGGAAGTTATCAACCTCAAAATTAAGAATGAAAAGTAAAATGCAACTGTCAAATTCCGGAACAAATCAGCTATCCTAGATAGGATATGGAACAATCAAATACCAAACAATGACAAAATTGTTCTTGGGTACAATAAGAAAGAAGAAGGTGGAAATTGGGCCCCCATTCACAAACATGAGGAAGTCTCATCCTCCTCAAAGGGAAAAATTGTATTCATGGCCCAAATACAAGCTCAGAACTATGTTAAGGAAGGAAGATATAAAATTCGAAACCAAGAAGACTATCAAAAGGCAGACTTCTCATATCAAAATAGAATCGAGTATGGAAACACCTTCAATGGTTATTTATTTTCATGTCATAACTTTGGTCATAAAGAATTGGAATGAAAGAGTCTTGAAAAGAAAAATTCAGGAAGGTCCAATAACTTAATAAGATGTTGGAGATGCAATTATGTTGGGCATACAGCAAATTTTTTTCATACAATGAGATGCTAAAACTGTGATAGGTTTGGTCACAAATCCAAAGACTACAGGAAATAAAGAAGCCAACCCATGAGGAATAATCCATACAATTCAGGAAGAAAATATAATGAAGTTTGGAAGAAAAGAGGAGATGACAAATCTCAAAGGAAAAATTTAGAAAGGAAAGGTCCAACAAGAAGAGTGCCTTATGGAAATATTTGGAGAAATAAATCAGAACAAAGCTATAAAGATTCAGAAAAGACAAAGCTCCAAGAGAACGAAAATTGTTTATCTTCCTACCATGCCTCTCCTAAATGCATAAAAGGGTCCAAAACACTTCTTGAAGAATTCATAAAAAAAAGGTCTCTCAATGAGGAATGAAAAATAACATCAACTAAATAATTTGAAAGCAGTGGAGGAATTCAAAATATATAAAGACAGAGCATGGAAAGGGAAAATTTATTAACGACAAAGAGCAACAAGATCTTCTGGTATCAAAGAACTACAATTAGTAGCATACCTTAACAATTGGTTGTATAATGGAAATTAAATCAATTGGTATCAATCAATTAGTAATGATCAATTGGTATCATTATAAATGATCGATTGGTGTCCTATGAAAGATCAGAATATAAAGAAGAATAAAGAGGTAGATCAAGAAGATCACTAAGATTCAAACCATTTTCCTTTATGACAAAAGGGGAATACAACAAAACCCTATGAAATAGTAAAAACTCATGGGGAGTATTTAATTTTTTCATCAAATGAGGAAGCTATTGGATTAGGTTTAAAAGACTTGATGACTACAAAAGTTGGTATCAAAGAAGACTACCTATTTAAACACAAAATCCCAAGAGACTGAGATAGCAGCTGGAAAATTCACAGGGGTTGAGAAGCAGTTAGAGTTTCACTCTTTGTCATTGATTTCAAAGGGGGAGAGAAGCAACAAATCAAATTTGGTATCAGTAAAAACAAACTCAATTCCCCAATTTGAAGATGAGATCAGTGATAGGGGGAGCAAAGGTACAAACCCATTTTTTTTACAGATACGGGGGATATTGTTGGCATTATTGATTGTGTGTTGTCATTGATGGAAACATGAATAAAACATGGATAGTAATCAAACATACACAGACAAGAAATAACAAGGATATTCTAGATGCATGTTATCAAAGCATAAACTATAATTCATTACAACACAAAATTTAAATTTTGTTGAATATAGAGGAAGTATGAAGAAATGTTCATGAGAAATAGCATTGCAGAAATTGCGTATAATTTAGAGCACAATGCAGACATAGATCCTTTGTAAAGGATCATGGAATCATGATCATTAGATCAAGATCGAGATAGGAAAGAGTCGTCAGATCTAGTTGAGAAATTTCAGGTATAACCAGAGCCATCGGATCGAGCTCATAGATCGCCAGCCACATTGTAACATCCCCGACCACCCATGCAAAGGAATGCTACATGAAAGGAACACTTTTTTTCTCTCATTAGAACATACTGTAACATACCCAACATCCAACTAATCTATGCCATATAAATGTTTCCAACTACATGCAATTAAAACATATACACACAGAACTATTGTGGAACTTTATGTATAAAACGTAAACAGACAAATGGATTTTGTAATTTCACATATTGATATTGAAATAACTGTAAACATGTACATGCAACATTTATAGGAAATACCCATAACTATAAAGACAGTTATAACCACACATAGGATAAACCCACAAAAATAAACATGTAAATACTAATGCATCATGTAAAATTATCACACAGTTGACACTTATCTTGTTAAGAAGATCACCAACTGCGTGCAAACCTTCCATGAACATCCTAGCCTTAGAACACATTGCTCATCACTCTCAGCAGTGGGTCACCCCCGAGCTGGGAATAAACTCCACCTGGGTAAAGGGTTCCTAACCAGGTTAATGGATCATAGACAATAGGGAAGACTCTGTCACAGGTGCCAACTCAAACTAACAACCTACAGTCCCTCATTCCCTAGATGTCTGTCCCACCCCAGGGAGTGTGCCCCTTCTCTGCTCAATAGTCCTTCGACTGCTCAATTTCCTTTATGGGCTTCAACAACAGGTTGGACAGGAAGTCTCAGAGCCCTGTAGTTGCAGTTTAGCACCTTCAGGAAATCAATACCCAACAATTCTCTCACCCAAAGATAAATTTCTCACGGGCCTGACAACCTGCCTCTTCAATATCCCATGGGCCTAACAACTCGTTTCTTCAGTCCAACTCCCAAGCTATCCAGCTACACAAACAAGTATGGCTATGGATACAAGTTCAGGTATAGTGACATGAAGGTACATAGGATAACTCAATGAGTGTGTGAATGCTCATGGATGTTTTTTTGGATGAATGAATGATGGAAGGAATGATGGAAAGAATGATGGGAAATGAACTAAGTCCAAACAATATGTATGCATGTCCCCAACTTGACACTTGTCATGTTGGGAGCTACTTTGGCCCACTTGTCCCCATCTTTAGAACTTAGGATAAAATAATTATCCATACTTTATACTTTAATAAATATTAATATAATATTCTTTTTTGGCTTTAGCTCCCTGGCATAGCCCATTTTCCTTAACTTTTAGCCCCCACCCTTTCCCTAACTAGTGGAGTTTAGTCCCCCATACTCTTTTATCGTGGTTGGTGTGCGTGCAACAATGTATTTTATATTAATGTTGAGACATATACAAAATTAGGTGCATTGGCCTAATAATCACAAAACTGGCTCACCATCCTATAAAACAGAGCATATACATAAGGGCTCCCTGGCCTCAAAATCATGTGCACTTAATTTGTTTCACAAGGTATCCTAGAATGTGCACACTTCCTCATTTTTTTGCGCAGTAAATGCACACACTATGCCATGAAAGGTGCATACAAAATGATATCAAACAACTCACCAGCTTAAGTACATTTGCATTTACATTTACAATTGGGTTCAGCCTAGGGATATTACAATCCCCTCCCCTTATTTATGCACTGTCCTCAGTGCATTATGTACACATATACAACAAAATTTTCAAAAATCCTCAAAAATATGCAAGTATTCTCCCCGCATTTCATCCTCATGCTCCCAAGTAGCATCCTCAAGACCACTAGGTCCATTGGACCTTTACAAGCCCTATGGCTTGATTCTAGAGATATTTTATTTTCCAGTCCAGAATGCGTACCAGATGCAATTGGAAAGTGCCTTCTTGCTCCACCTGAATCACATTCCAATCAATAACATGATTAGAATCAGGTATATATTTCTTGAGCAATCATACATGGAATACATTATGAACATACATAGATACAAGAAATGAAATCATATAAGCTACTGGACCAATCCTCTCTAGGATTTCAAACGACCCATAATAGCGAGCTGCCAACTTTGAACAATTTCCCAACTTCAAGGAACTTCTGTTGGATTTCACTTTAAAAAATACATGGTCTCCCACTTTAAATTCCTTGTGATTTCTTCCCTTATCAGCATATCTTTTCTGCCTGTCTTGGGCAGCCTTTAAATTTTGTTTTATTTTCAACACATGCTCCTCCATTTCCATGAGCAAATCTGGCCCAACCACTACTCTATCTACTGGGTTATCCCACCTTACTGGTGTGTTGCACTTTCTGCCATAAAGTTCCTCAAATGGACTCATCTTTAGAGATGTTTGGTACCCATTCTTATAAGCAAATTCTACCAAGTGTAGGTAGTCTTCCCATTTTGATGGTTTATCCATCACATACATCCTCAACATATCGGCAATCACTTGATTCACCCTCTCTTCTTTCCCATTTTATTTTGGATGATAAGTTGTACTAAAATTCAAAATTGTTCCAAATCCATTAAATAATCCCTTCCAAAATTTTGACGTAAATTTTGGATCTCTGTCAGACACAATTGTCTTGGGTATGCCATGCAATCGAGCAATTTCTCTCATATAAACATCAACAATGTTGTCTTCCTTGGCCTTTGACCCCCTGTCTCAATCATTCTGGGTTCTCTAAGCCAAGCCAAGCAGGAGATAGAAATATTCATGACTCTACAACTTTGCCACTTCGGTGATTATTGGAGACAAGGCAGAGGCATGAAATCACAAATTTGTGAAACCATGAAATCCCACCATCTGTTAGATAGAGGGAATAATTTGGGAGTAATGAAAGATGTTATATCAGGAGTGGAAGGATAACGTAAGTTTCGGGACTCCAGAACTTTTCCACTTCGACGATTATTGGAGACAAGGCAGAGAAATAAAATTGCGAAGTCATGAAACCCAAAAATCCCACCAACCATCATATCGAGGGAATAATTCGGGAGTAATGTGAGCCGCTAGATCAGAAGTGGAAGGATAGTGTGATTATTGGAGACAAGGAAACGTTGCGAAGTGTTGAAGCCACGAAGTGCAAATCCAAAGTCACAAAATCACGCAGGCCATCATATCTAGAGTGGAGGAATGAGGACCATCCATCTCAACACTTGATTAAGTCAAAACCATTGATTTCAAGATTAAATCATATCCATTGATCCTCGTCATTCAACGTTGACCCTCTAGACGTAAATAAATTTGAGTTGGATAGAAATCACAAAGGCCGAAATAGAAAAATATCATAGACCATCGATCTAATATACCTTTGGTACCTTTCTCAACCATTTTATCAAGCAGTATAGAGCAATGATCCAGGAGGAAGACATGAGGAATAAAATGACATGTGGCCCAATCAATTGGTGACAAGTGTCAAGGCCCATTTGGCACATAAGTTTTGTGAGAGTCATGAATCAAGGTGACACAGGGATCCACATGAGCAGGTCCATATCAGCAAGACCAAGTCAATAATGGGTGACATGTGGCACACAAATTGTGGGTCCATGTCACCAAAGGAGAAGTATGGTCATTCAGTGTTGACCATTCTAAGAGTAAAATAGTTTGAATCGACTGAAAATTTTGAAGGAAGAAATCGTGAAATACCGTTGGTCGTTGATCTAAGATCCTCTGGGATCTTTATTGACCATTTGATCGAAGAGAGTGGAAGGATAGCATAAGGGGTACTATCAACTAGAAGCAATCAATATTCTACACTTTATGACCACTTTGGCAGGTTAAACTTTGGAAGAATGCAAGGATAGCCCGAAGGATGAAGTTTGGAGGACTTGGCTCCAACATCGGTCTCATGATAAGGTAAAGGAGTTGATTAGGGGCACCAAGGGCCTAGAGGTAAATTAGCTCACTGACATTTGAATAAGGTCCTATGTAGAATAATAAGGGAGGAAAGAGATAGTGTTAAAGGAACAACACTTAGAGTGGATAAGCCCATGGTTTTGATCTCATGGTCACAAGGAATGTGGATTGAAGTAAGCACCTATCTTCATAATTCGAATCCAAAAACAAGAAAACAATATGTGAAGGAACAAAATGATAAAACTAATTAGAATAAATTTAAAGTATGTTAAAATTAAAATCAAATATGAATAAAACAGAAATGTCACCATTAATGTTGATTAAATGAAGAGGTGCAATGGTTCATTATTAAAAATACATAATGGTTCAAATTCATACCTATTGAAATACTATATAAACCAGAAACTGTGGTGGAAAGAAAGGATCTCGGTGGATAAAATATAAATACAATGGATTGAATGAAGGTTCACTCTTTATCAAGTTGGTGCATGTTTACAAGTTGGGTCTTGTTATGAGAGTTGGATTCCTCACTTCTCAATTAGATATGAGAACTACAAGATGGGTCTTGTATCTGAGAGTTGGATACAAGAAGACCATTTTAAGAAGACCCATTCAAACAATTTTCCCTCTTTGTCCTTGTTGAGATCAATTCCCGCTTTTGAAATTTCCCTCCCCTTTTCTATTTTCCCAACTTCTTTTATCCATTTATTTTCCCTCTTATATACTTACCCGCATTCCCCTTTTCTTTTCTCCCTTCTCTTTTCCCATTCTAGTTTCCATACTTAGTTATTTTTCAAAAGACAATGGGTTTGCGGGTTGGTGGGTTCACGGATCTTCACCTCCATCGATATTCCCATATCATGAGTGCAACTAAACATTGTGTTATTATGTACTTAGTTGTTTTTTGCAACCCATAACACACAAAAATTTAGACAAATGCCAGGGAAAACCCCAATGTGGGGAAACCCAACGAGAGAGAGAGAGAGAGAGAGAGAGAGAGAGAGAGAGAGAGATCTATTATTCAGCTTCAGGAAATTACATATCAGCAGCAAAATAAAATTTCCAGCCAAGGAAAATACCTCACAGCACCAAATCTTTCCAACAGTAATCTGCCTCATTTTCTGTGCCAAAAACGTACTACTGTATGACCTCCTCCATACCTCATTTTTCGTGCCCATAGTCAGTTGTACAGACTATTTCGTACGACCCATAAACAACCACAAAAATCTGAAATTTGCCTCGAAAATTGTGCCCGAAATGCCTCGATTTTCATTCCAAATTCGTACATTTGTACGGACTGTACGGATCTATACAGTACGGAATCCCACATTAGAAAAATATTTCGACAAAAAACACACAAAAAAAAATTCTCGGGAATCGTGCCCTCCTTCCTTGGAAAATGTGCCCTCTTTTCTGCTCACTTTCCTCTATCAATCATACTCAGAAAATCTCTCTCAATCTCATTTCGATGTCTTCTCAACATTCGACATGCCTTACACACTACCCAATGCATTCTTTTATAATCTGAAAATTACATTTTCCTCCCAAAGTGTCGTTTCACCTTCCCCAACCCTAGATCCAAAGGCCAAGATTAGATCTTGTCTTTTACAAGATCAAGGGTCATGATCCATTCCCTCCAAAATGTATCATTTAAATTAAAATGATTTTCACTTTATTACATAAGTGCTTTATGAAAATAAAGTCACTTTAAAAATAGAAGGTACACTTTATTAAAAAATTACATTAATAAAAGAACCACTTAAAACAACTTTATAAAAACTATTACAAAGTTAAGTGCCTAGTAGTGTAAATATTAAGGTAACATCCACATACAAGACAAAACATGCAGAGTACCTCCCGAGCTAAAATGATAACATTTTAAATCGTTCTCAACCACAGGTTTATGGGTTCCCGGGTTGGCGGTTTCACAAAAGTTCCCAAATTCAAATTGCTCTCATTCGTCCCCGCCATCTTCATGTTTTTCCCAATACACATTTAGTATGGTTTAATGCTAATAACTGATCATGCAGGTTCCGTAAATATCTCCTTTAATAAGCGAAGGGATCAAGAATATTTTCCATTAAACTGCATTTAAAGAACGATTTTCTAAAGGTTATATTATTGTTATCTCTCTCAAAGGATTCATTTTAAATATTATCTAGTTAAAAGAACACTCTCATCAACCTATGGCAATAGTAGCTCGACAACAGTTCTGCGGTGATACTTTGAATATTTTTGGGCATGAAGACTGGAAATCTCAGTGGTCCAAAGCGTATTCTTACTATTCATCTCCTCCTACTAAAAAAGAAGTGATCTGGACATTTAGAATTGTGCGTGCAGGGTGTGTCCCTAAAGTATTAGATTTCAAAGAACTGGTTGCATGGTGCATTGAGAAATACGTACCGAGTCAGTGGATTATTCAACTTCAAGACCATTCCCCCACCTCTCTTTCACCACAAGTGTTCTGAAATATGTTGAAGCTCCTTGAGCCAACACTTACCTTCAAAGGAGAGGATTGCAAGGATTTCCTAAAAAAACATGAAAATGGCCTGGACATATTTCCAGAGTTCTTGGAGAATCCCACGGCTATCCAAAAAGACATTACCAGGATTCGGGTCGACTCATTTAAAAACCCCTTTCAGTAAATCACTTGGTTGTTTACCAGGATAACAGGCCAAGAAAGCACCACCACCATTTCCTACATGATTCTTTATATTTTATATTTTAAAGTTAAATAGCAAGTTATTTTTTATTGGGGAAAATTGATTTCCATTGAAATATCCTCCTAATTGTCACAATACAAAAGAGACAAGAAATTATTCATGGCTTCTTATTTGGTGATTGTGATAGCATATTGCTCTCAATTTCCAAAATTGTCTATCTATAAGAGGGTGAATTGTGAACTTGATCTAGTTACCTTCTAGTATCAAGCATTATGGAGACACAAGGCTTCTTTGCATTTTTACAAAGTTTACAATGATTTCGTTTCAGTTTTCAAAGGACTATTTTTTGGAAAAGATAACCCCAGGATATCCGACCAGGAAAATAAATTCTTGGATAAAAAGGGGACGTTAGAGAAGATGGAAAATCACAATGTTATCAGGTTTTTCTATTGCAAGCAAAATCCCTCTTTTCTTCAATACCATGTATATGATAAAATGTTTATTACGAAAGTGGGAAGGAAGTATACTTTATGGTTGCACTTTTTCCATGAGAAATAGAAAAAGCAATTCATAACTTTGCCTTGGAAAATTGGAGACTCTATATTTAGGAATATAAAAAAATTTGATGGGTTTGTGAACCACTTCCACAATGTGAATCTGAAATATGTTAAGAAGATAAAGGGGTTTGACCCTAACAGAATTTTCGTAGAATATATGCTGGCAGGTGGATACATCAATTAATTTTTTCATAGTATTCTGAGTGAAGAAGAATATAACAACGTAGGCGCTCTTTCTCACAATGTTGGTGACTTGGGAACAATACTTAGTACTAATGAGTTATACAACTAGAAAGGAAAGGGTCTCAGTGAGAAATGCACCCAGTCTCCAAATGTTACTCCTAAAAGTACCACATATCGAAGCAATTCTCCAATGACCCACCCAACTAGGAAAGTTACCAATAGTAGTTCCAGCGGTGGAGGAGACAAGAATCCCTCTCTGGGAAAATTTGAGAGCTCGCAAAAGCTTCCTCTAAGAAATAAGAGGAAAAATGTTGTGCAAGAGGAATAACACCACCACATAGAAAATGAAATCAACAACTTCTCCCTTGAAGACATGGACCTCGAGGTGGATATCGAGAAAATGTTTCCCACAATTGATCATCTAGGGAAAATGACCCACCTAAATTCATCATTGGATATCATTGAGAATGAGACCTTCAATGAAGAAGATTCATTTGTTTTTCATTGCACTTTCTTTGACAGGGAATCCAAGGAATTGATTTTTGAAAAAGGAAATATGAAGAATAAGAAAGCAAAATCTCATTCAAAGGTTTACCTAAGAGATATGCAGCCTTCCCATATTTCTAAAATTCATAGAGAATTTGTGGATGCTCTGGATGACTCCATTGGTGGTCTAGAAATAGAAAACATGAAGTTGAAAGAAATGATCAAGGAACTGGAAGATGCCTTAATGCCTCTTCCACTTTTTTCCAGTCCTTTGTCAATAGTCAGGCCCACCACACCCACTGTTAAATTGAAATTATCTTCAAGCCTACTTACATCAGCCAGGAGCTATGTAGAAAGAAATATTAAAAAGAGAATTTCATTGATCACAGAGGCATGGGAGGTTTCGAAAAACATTGTTTCTTTTGGCTTAAGGGAGCATGCCTTCCATGAGTATTTTCAAGTGGACTTGAAGAATGAAGAAGATTTATACCTTGATGTTGTACTACCCTTTGGAAACAAATTCTCTAACATGATAGAACTAAGGAGAAGAGAGGAGGATCTTCCCTCCCCAAGTTGGATACAACAATTGAACGTGTGCTGGAAAGAAAAGATAAAAAATATTGAATGATATTGTTCAAGCATGCATCCAAGCTATATCAAAGAGGGAAGAACTATTCAAGAGGCTCATAGAAATAGACCTAGCTGGAGGTACTAACGAAGTACAAGACCCCAAACTAATTCTCAACTCAATGTTCCTAACAAAGAAACAGTTTGACGAACAAGTTGATATTTTTAAAGGGTTGTCAGTTGAAAATTTATATGGTATACTTGAATATGATGAGGACGACATAGAAAATTGGCTAGTGGACTATTCCGTGAAGAATTGTGACATTGAGGAAGCATTACATAGTATTTCCCTTGATTTGAGAGACTTGGAGAGCGAGCTATTCAACATCAAAATCCAGCATGAGATAAATGTGGCACCAATGAAAAGTTATATTGAATCATGGTTCAAGAAAGAGATCAACAAATTGACCAACGAGGGGTAAGAAACAGTTGAGACGGTTCATGTAACCGTTAATGAAGACAAGAAAAGGACACTAGCAAGCAAGTGAATACATGAGAGACCATTATAGTAAGTTTATGTTGATTACATGTTTCTTTCTTTATCAATTCCTTCATCCAGTTACTCTACTTGTTTGAATAGAAAGGTTTAACCGAAGTCTAATAACTTATTTTTTCTTCTTTCTAGGTCATGTTCTTTTGTCGCCCACCATATTCCTTCTATAAGCCTAATTCTTGTGTATATTTTCTTTATGGTCTGCGGGATCCCCAATCCCAATTCTTAGGACAAACACATTTTAAATTTCAAAGAATATGTAACAAACTCTATATTTTTTAGAAATTTCAAGAGAGCTAATTCGGGATCATTTTTTACTGTGCTTTGTAACTCTACGTTTTGAGTAAAATTATTTGAGATTGATATATCATTATCTTTATTTGAGTTTCCCAGGTGTCCACTCTGTTAAAGTTCTCTTATGCATGCGTATTTTATTTTTATGTGATTAGAAATATTTAGTTTAAACTATGATGTATGTGAGGAAATTTTGCTTATCTGTTTAAATGTATGAAATGTGTGGTTCCTGGTCCTTTATCGGTAACTTTCTTTAAAAAGAAAAGAAAACATTTTCCTTTTATCTTTAATCTTGCAATCTTTATATTTCTTTGATTACCATGATAGATTTCTACAAAGTCCCATATTCTTAAGACCTGAAATCCCACGAAAATATTAAAGTAAAGAGGAGTACCACCTCTATAGAAGGGGGATTTACATCCTCATGAGGTTTTCATTTCGATCCTAACGGATTCAAGCGTCAACATTTTTGGTGACCATACTAGGGAATGAACTGAAATTTGGAACCTGGTATAGCATTTTGAAAAATATATGACTTTTCCCTAGGATGATCATCCCCACCTGGAAATTGGATTGAACAATCAGTGAAGTATCTTACATCAGCTATACAATCTGGTAATAACGATAGAAGAGACTCGAGAAGAATTAGAAATATCCTAGTAAATCTTATTCCAATAAGAAGAAAAGGAAATCCTCTGAAGACAAAAGAGAGACGAGTGACAAGATAAAAGAAACCAAAGTCTAGCTAGAGTGGTACAAGGACAAGGTCAGGATTGAAACTAGATGAATACAAAGGACCCATTACCAAAAGTAAAATCAAGAAACCCAATATTCTAAGAAGTGAAAACCATATTCCTAGAACCTCTTCGAATATGGCATAAAGAAATGAACAACCACGATAAGAACCTCATATGGAGATACAAGGAGGTGGAAGAGATCCTGCAAGAAATCATGAAAATCGAAGAAGAATATGAGATTTCCCTCTAAATATTCTAGGAGAGCAATATGACCTCCCTATTCTCCCTAAGGTTATCTTGAATGAATTTTTTGGAGATGGACCAATCGATGCAAAGAGGCATCTTCACTTATTTATTGATAGTTTTTTATTTGCATCATGTTGAGTATGACAATGTCATGGTGAGGTTATTTCTACAAACCCTATCAAGAAGAGCGTATGAATGGTATAAAAAATTACCCAATAGATCAATTCACTCATTTAATGACATTGAACCCATGTTCCTGACTATGTTCTCCCCTCCAATTACTTATCATACCCTTCTCACCAATTTCACCTAGATTGGTTTGAGGAAGAATGAAATAATACAAGATTTTAATCTCAGGTTCAATAAAACCTTGAGTAAAATTCCAGAAGATAAAATACCAAATGACCCAGTCATACTTAGTTTTTATAAGAATGCAATGCCCCCAATTGTGAAATATGATATCAAAACATCCCAGATGGATACCTTGGAGGAAGAAATGACTAAATCCACAGAGACGGAAGAAACTATGATTGAAACGAGTGTCGACCCCAAAATTATATTGGGAAAATTACAAAGGTGGTTGGGAGGATTAGGTATTGACAATCAAGGATCCTCAAGTTCAAGAAATAACGAAGAATTCAAGACATGATGGGCTCAAAATCAAAAAATTGGAGGAGGATTTTTCAAGGGAACCATACCATACGTGAAGGTAGACCCTGTGGTGGCACAAGAAACTAAGCAAAGAATTTAAATTGCACGAATGAATAGAAATATCAAGCAAATTTAGAACGACATAATCAAACTAAGAAGGGGGGGATAATTATGTGGCAAATCCGAGAATTTTGGTCCCAGAGAAGAGAAGGAACCCTCCCCAAGGAAACAAAGTGAGGTTTGAAAACATGGATAATCCGAAAAGACCAAGGGTTCCCAGGAAGCCTACTCCCAATGCAGTTGTTCTAGATGATGTATATGATGAGAAAATGGTTGAGAAAGAGAACTATTATTCACCTGATGAAAGTTATGAAACTGTACAGATGGACAGATGCGAGACATCCATGTATATATTTGAAGAAGGTGACAATGACCCCAACTTGCAAGAAGAGATCACCCAAACAAGAGGATTTGTAAATAGATCCAAGAATAAAAATGATTCTAAAAAATAAAACCAAAAATATAAAGAAAAAAAGGATGAGAAAAGAGAAAATGAGAAAAGGATAGATAGCATTGGAAATAAGAAGCAACACCCGATGTTGAACTCCCGTCATATGACATACAATGTTGTAGAGGACTTAAGAAAATTAAGGATAACTCTGCCTTTTATAGAAGTGGTGAAGATTCCCCAACAAAGGGAAAACATTTTGAGATTTTTGGATGAACCATCTGAAAAAACAGAGGTTGTTGTTACTAGTCTAAAACAAAGCCAGAACCAGTCAACCGCAAAGTTGAGAGGCAAAATTTCTCCCTTTTACATTTCAATTGAAAATCATGATGTCGCACTTCATAATTGTTTAGTTGACACTGGCACAACCAATAATATCATGCCACTAGCAGTCATGGAGGCATTGGGAATGAGTTGCACCAAATATTACGAGACTGGTGAAGGTATATATGAAATTTATTCTAGAAAAGTACCATCTTATGGAGAAATCAAGGAATTTTATGCTTGGATAATGGTTCCCCCCATATCATTACAATTTTCAATATTATTATGGTAGACCTTCCTCCGACATATAAAGTTGTGTTGGGAAGAGATTGGTCATCCATTATCGGGGGATATATAATGAATGATGGAAGTTGCATGTTGTTTCCGGGAAAAGAAGGAGCAATGATTAAGGTGCCCCATGAACTCAAGAAACCCTTCTCTTTCAAAAAGAAAGATAATGAGTTAATGGAAGATTATATAGACGTCGGGATTGGAAATTATGCTATCCTAGACATGGAACATAGTGAAAGCCTAGAGAAAGTGCAAGAAATGGAGAATCAAGACTATATGTTTGAAGGTTAATGGAGGATGTCATTCGATGGAGTTTATTCAAGCTCTAGGAGTGGAGTTGGAATTGTCCTTGTAAGTCTAGAAAATAGTGTGCATCCACATGCTATCAGACTTGAATTTACATGTACTAATAATGGCAGAATATGAAGCTTTGATTCAAGGAATGATTATTTCACAAGAAATGAAGATAGAACATCTAATTGTGATTGGTGAATATGAGTTGGTGATTAATCAGGTCACCCAGAGGTATAAAATCAAGAAGGAAAGACTCAAGCTATATTTCAAAAGAGTTAACGAATTGATGTAATATTTCAGTTCTTTCAACATTTTCTTCATTCCAAGGGACAAGAATCAGAAGGAAGATTCATTGACTTTGGCGACCTCGTTGTCAAACCCAGATGATGTACAAAGAAAAAAATATTTTCAAGTAGAAAGAGTATTTCAACCCTATGTACATGATAACCTGGAGTATTTGCAAGTGTTTGAGAATGATGAACAGTTGGAAAAAAAATTGTTGAATGATTACAATGATGAAGAAAATCACATGTATGTTTTCCCGAAAGACTGTATTTGATCTGAGTCTCATTTTACGAAAGATGATCATGCTAAGAGTCTCCTGGAAGAAATTTCACTTTGAAAAGTGAAAGAAACAAAGAAATTCATTATTGGATCTAACAGTTCCCCAAAATATGTCAACTTGCGAGTTTATTGTACTATTGAGGAAGTTGATCAATAAGTGGCATTGTTTAAAGAATAACTTGATGTGTTCGCATGGACCTATGTGTTGATATTAGGGTAGCTACGGGAGGTATTTACCTTCACATGTAAACCTAACTAGAATAGAATATTTCAGGAAGCAAGAAGACACCCTAATTGATTGGTTAATAACCCTAGAATACAAGTCGGCTCCAAGGAATGACTTGTATTAGGTTATTAGCCTCCAAGAGAAGAATTCGGCTAAAGGAAATAATATATACTAAAGAATTAGTACCCAGAATGAGAATTTTGCCCAGGAAGTTTGCCAGATTTAGTATAAATATAGGAGGTCAGTCTTCATTCTGTCAGGCTTTCTCAGAACTACAGAAGCATCACTTGTGTGCACTACAATTGACCATTTTGTGCGCAAATATGGAGGAGAGATATAGTTGCAGCTGCTGCAGCTAGCAGATTTCGGTTTTGGCTTTGTTAAGCCCTAATATTGGCTCATTACCCCTTAATTGGGGCATATTATATTAGTAATGTTATTTTATTTATGTCGGCTTTAGGCCATTATTTGTAATTATACCTCCTAGTCTCCTATATATACCAAGGAGACATTTTCAT